>PVKA01022047.1:17682-37850 GCA_004027165.1 Ctenomys sociabilis
GATGCAGGAAAATAGAGGTAGGAAAGAAAGGAGAGAAGGAGGAGAAGGAAGAGAGAGGAAGGATCAGAAGGAAAAGGGGTAAGAAGAGGGAGAGGAGGAAGAGAACTTAGAGCCCCACCTTTTGCCATGTTCAAAAAAGTTAACTCAAAATGATTCATTGACTTAAATGTAAAACTTGAAACTAAAAGACTTGCAGATTAAAACACAGGCAAAAGTCTCTATGGATAAAATATTTCTAGGGCCGAGGAGATGGCTCGGTAGAATAAGCACTTGCCTGGCAAGCACAAGGGCCTGAGTTCAATCCCTGGTTCTGCCAAAAATGAATAAATGAATGAATAAATAAAATATTTATTTGTCCAATTCTGGCATTATAATAAGATATCTTAATCTGGGCAATTAACACATAATAGAAATGGACTTCACATGGTTCTGGAGGCAGGGAAGCCTGAGGTCCCAGTGCCAGCAGATCCGCTGTCTGTTCCTTAAGGACTTTTCCTTGATTCCATTCACAAGTGTGGGGTCCCGTGTGCGTCCTGCTTTCCAATGTCATCACCTCAGTGATTAAGTTTCAACATATGAATTTCAGAGGACGCAGACCTTCACACCAAAACCACAATCTATGTGAGGACAAATGAATGGGGCTCGGAGTGCGTTCCGTGGCCAGTGCTAACAGGAGGCAAATTTCAACCCCTGGTACCACAACAGAGAAGAGAAAAGATTTTTACCAAAGAGAAAATTCAAAAGTGAATTTCACAAAAATGGAAAACTTCCACTCTTCAAATGACTATTAAACTAAAAAAAAAGGAGGATACAAATGAATGACCATTTTGTATCTGTATATTCAAAATACTTAGAATAGATGTATAGCTACATTCTCTTAATTCAATGAATAGAAAAATTTGTTCTAATAGTGTTTGTGGACATGTCTGCATCTTGTACAATCAATAACCACTAAGACAACAATATGCAATGTATTAATTATTGAAATTGTCCTACTAATTTGATTTGAAACTGTCTCATTGCTATTTGTTTCTCAATAATATTATGGGGGAAAAATGACTCTATTAAGAGCCTAAAAAGACAAGTCACAGATGGCAGAAAATCTTTTCAAAGTATGTGTATGATAAAGGACTCATACATAGAACACACATGCACACTTCAATCTCAATAGAAAAGCAGGTAGTGGTGGTGGAACACACCTGCAATCTCAGCACTTCAGGAGGCTGAGGCAGGAGGGTCACATGTTTAAGTCTCATTTGGGCAACTAAGTGAGACTTCATCTAAAATAATAAAAAGGGGGAGGGTTTGGTTCAGTGGAAGGATACCCTGGGTTCAATCTCTAGTATTACAAAATAAATAAATAAATAGTAGTAGTAGTAGTAATAGTAGTAGTAGCAAATAGGAAAAGATTTAAAGAAATGCTTTATTAAACAAATGTGTGAGCAAATGCCAAATTTCAGTCATTAGAGGGCTCGGGTTTCTTTCTTTCAGAACCAGGGATTGAACTCAGGCCCTTGTGCTTGCCAGGGAAGTGCTCATTCCACTGAGCCATCTCCCTGGTCCCAGTGCATTGTGGTACATAAAGACCACAGTTATAGAAGTGGCTGTTAAAATGGCTAAAGTTAGAAGTACTGACCACTGGCAAGAATGTGGGAAAACTGGAACTCCCACACACCGATGGAGGGATGTAAAACAGCACACACTCTTGGAAAGGGTGTCCTCATCAGCCTTCCACCACTATAACAAAATGCCTGACATCAGATGCTTATGAAGGCATGAAGGGTTATTAGCTCTCAGGTTTGGATCCTGAATGCCAAAAGGGCACTGCACAGGCTCCGGCCCAGGCTCTCGCATCCATGGTGGGAAAGCCCACAGCAGAAACAGAGCACATCCTCAGACAGCAGGCCAGAGGGGCAGGTCTTGCTGGGGTCTGGCTAACATTCTCATCGGAAGACCCTAGAACAGAGAGAGCTCGAGCCCTCGCATCCCCAGACACGGCTCTCAGAGGCCCTGCAGCACCTCCCAGTTCCTCCACCTGGGAGATCAAGCCTCTAGTTAGGTGAACTTTTAGGAGCCCACAAGCAAACCAAATCCAAACCATAGCTGAGAATATATCAGTTATCTTAAATTTTTAAAGATATACACTTACTATGCAATCCAAGCATTCTGCTTCCTAGATATTCACCCAAGAGAAATAAAAGCACTGGGACCAGGGAGATGGCTCAGTGGAATGAGCACTTCCCTGGCAAGCACAAGGGCCTGAGTTCAATCCCTGGTTCTGAAAGAAAGAAAGAAAGAAAGAAAGAAAGAAAGAAAGAAAGAAAGAAAGAAAGAAAGAAAGAAAGAAAGAAAGAAAAGCGCCTAACCTCTAAGGACTCATGCACTAAGTTCACGACAGCTTGCTTGCAATAGACCCAAGCTGAAACCAACCCTGATGTCTATCAACAGCTGTCTGAACAAACTGTGATATATCCATGCGACACATGACTGCTCAGCAAAAAGAAGTATCTATCGATACACCCAGAAACATAAATGGATCTCAAAAGAAGCACTCTGAGTAAAAGAAACCTTTATGCTTCATCTTTGTGAAACTGTACAAGCTGTAAACTACGATTCAGTGGCAGGTGGGAGATCAGTGTTCACCTGGTAGGAACAGAGAGGGTGGTGAAGCACAGAGGCAAAGATAGTCCTCTGGGCGGGACAGGTGGGTCCGGCTGCTGTCTTGATCACGGTAGTGGCTGGATGCGTGCGTGCATATTCAGAACTCAGCAAACAAGAACATGTTCAGCGCGGGTAGCTGCGTCTCTGCTGATTACATTTCAATTGAGTCATGGGCAATTTTAAGAATTTACGCTATTGTTTACATGTACAGTGAATATATAAAGTTCACATGGATCTATTTGCCTTTTCTTTTTTCTTTTGTATTTTAGGACAGGGTTTGTGGGGTGTACAGGGTCTCACTGCATAGATGGGACTTGTAGTGATTCTCCTGTTTACAGCCTCCCGAGTGCTGGGATCACCGGCGCGTGCCACCATGCCCAGTCTCAATTGCCGTCTCAGTGCACCCCAGGGGCAGGGCCGGCATGGCAGGCCTGGGGATGGAACCCCTGGGCCCTGTGTGTGCCCAAGCAGGCACTCTAATTCATTGAGCTATTTGGCCGGCCCTTGCCTTTTCGTTTAATGATCAAATGTAATTATATTTTCTATTTATAATATTGTGTTGCAACATATAATTTATCATGTAAGAATAATTTTATTATGTAAGAAAACTATACATGTTATATAATATATATTATATTATATATTATATTTATATAATATATATTATATTATTGTAATATATAATATATATTATATTATTGTAATATATAATATATATATATATTATATATATACAGAGGGGAGAAACAGGCTTGGCTTGCTGCGTGGTTCAGTCTGACCTTAAACTCACTGCGTAGCCCAGGTTGGCTTTGAACTCACAGTGATCCTCCTACCTCAAGTTCCCTTGTGCCAGGATCACAGCCGTGAACCACCACATCTGGCTTATTATTGCTGTACTCCAGACAAGAACTATTTCTAGCATTAGGGACTGGCATTGCACCACAAGAAACAGCCAATTTGACAAAAAGATACACCATTCATACAGGCCTGTGCCTCAATAACAAAGATTTAAACCCCTGAAACAAATATTTACAGAAATAAAAGAAGGAATATTCTATTTGGATATTTAACACTATATTTCAGAATATGAAGCAATTTCAGAATATAGTAGTTAGATGTACACACAAGATTATTATTTATGTGAATACCTATGAAGACAGATCATAGATATTCCTGTAGAAAACAAATTCTAATTAATTCTGAAAGACTGATACCATGAAAATTTGTTTTGTGACCACGCTCAAATGAATCAGATATTCCTCCCCCCAGTAAATTAGATATTAACAGTAAAAACATAACCCAAAAAATACCTTTTGGAAAACTAAACAACTCAAATATAAATAACTCAGTCACATTAAATTACTTGAGACCTGCCTTTGTTCCCATAGAAGTATTTGCTGCTTCCAATTTCCCTCGTGGCTCTGCCTTGGCTTCTTCTCATAAGAACCGATAGGTCTCATTTCCTTCTCACTCAGTTCTAAGATTTGGTTTGGTTTGGTGGTGGGACTGGGGCTTGAACACAGCACCTTCCCACTACATCCTCAGCCCATTTCTTACTTTTTATTTAAAAGGACTTTATTAAACTTGGCAATTAGATGCCAAGACTGGGCTCATACATGATCCTCCTGCCTCAGCCTTCTAGCATGCTGGGATTATAGGCATTAGAATTTACCTCGATAAATTCTAAGTATTTTTTTTCATTTTATTTTTTATTTTTTATTTTGGCAGAACCAGATATTGAACTCAGGCCCTTGCGCTTACCAGGGAAATGCTTGTTCTACTGAGCCATCTCCCTGGTCCCTCTAAGTATTTTTTAAAAATTCTTAGTTTAAGACTTTCCATTTGACCCACAGATTATTTAAATATTTAAATGCCATATGTTAGGAGATTTTCCTGTGATTGTTGTAATTATTGGTTTCTAGTTTAATCCCACTGTGTCAAAGAATACTCTTTATGATTTCAATTCTTTTAATTTGTTGGTATCCGTCTTACTACCCAGGATACGCTATTTTGTGGATTTTCCATGATCTCTAGAAAGAATGTTATTACACTGTTGTTAAACAGAGCATTCTATGACTATTAGAGCCTACTGAATGATAGTGATTTAAGTTTCGATTTCTCCTTGTCACTCTTCTGCCTAGGAGTTCTGCCAGTCCTGAGAGAGATGTGAAAGTCTCCAACTGTAATTGTAGATCTGGCAGTTTTTAGATCTCCTTCAGTTTTATCATTTTTTTGCTCTGCATAATTTGTGTTGTTTGGTACATATGCTGGTCTTCTTGATCTATTATCTCTTAATATCAATATTTAATGTCCCTCTTGTCCTTGGCAATTTCCTTTGCTCTGAGGTCTACTTTATTTGATATTAATGTAGCCACTTCTACTTTCTGAAATTAATGTTTACACAGTGTTTTTTCTGATTTTTATCTTTGAGCCAACCTATATTTCTATGTTGAAGTGGGTTTCTTATAACAGTATATAGTTAGGTAATGTTTTATACAATCTGAAGATCTCTGTTATTAAAACTATTTTGAGTAAATAACAATTAATGACTTAGGTCTGTCATTTTGTTACTTGTTTATTCTATTTCTTGCCACTGATTCCTCTCCTCCACCCCTCTATAGGTTATTTCAGTGGATTAAGTGAGGTTGAAAGCAAAAGCAGATCAAGATTTATAGACTGGGACCAGGGAGATGGCCAAGCAAGCATGAGGGCCTGAGTTCAATCCCCAGTCCCACCAAAATTATATATATATACTGGCGCTATGGTACAGTGGTAGGGATACAAGCTAGAGATAGCGAGTTTGAGTCTAGGGTCCGGTTAGGGTTAGGGAATCCCATTATTTGGGGGCCAGGGAAGATGGCTCAGTGGAATAAGTGCTTCCCTGGCAAGCCCAAGGGCCTGAGTTCAATCCCTGGTTCCATCAAAAAAAAAAAAAAGTAGTGTTCCTAAAAAGGAAAGAGACCCAGCACAGCCCGCCCCGTGAGTGAGAACTTCCACGCCCACTGCATCAGAGAGACCTTTCCCAGCATTCTCTGATCCTGTCCCACCGCCCCAGACCCAGCACAGCCCGCCCGGTGAGCGAGAACATCCACCACCCTTTTGGGAGCCCAGCAGACCCGCCAAAGCCCAGGCCTGGTGAGTGTGTGAGAGAGCTTTTGTGCTCTCCTGCCCCCTGATACTCCTCCACACCCAGCCCAGGCCTGGCATACAGGCCTGGGGAGAAACTCTGAGGCTGAAGTCCTTGCACTGAGACTTCAAAACCAATGCGGTTAATCCAGGAGCAGAGCATCTTGTCAAAGGGGCACAGCAGGCTCACCTCCAAGGACAGTGACAGGAAGGAGGTGAGCACAGCAGCCAGACCCAAGCCAGGCACAAGTACATGACCTAGAGCTTGGTGTAACAATACCTGAATTTCATAAGGTGCTAAGGTTAGAACTGCACCACAACTCTACACCAAAGGTCAGAGGTCAGAGGTCTAAGAAATGATAAAAACAAGGAGCCAAATGCACTCTCAGGCCTCGAGCCCACCCAGAACAGGTGCAGAGGATGCTAGCTCAGCTGAAATGTATGAATTAATAGCGTTGGTCCTAAAGAAACAACAGCAGAAAGTAATAGAGGAACTCAGAGCAGAAGTTATTTCTGGAATAAAGAAAAGAAATATCTGAATACATAGCATCTGAAGTAAAGAATAAAATATAGAAACATATGAGGGAAACCCAATGCCCACCCAGATCAAATGCTGAGGACACTAACTCAGCTGAACTGTATGAATTAATAGCATTGGAAGTAAATAAGCAACAGCAGAAAGGTATAAAGGAAATCAGAGCAGAATTTATTTTGGAAATTAAAAAAAAAAATCTCTGAAATCACAGCATCTGAAATAAAGAATCAAATATACAGGAAACCCAATCTGAAAACAATTTTGCAGTGAATGAATTAATAACTGCTTCTAAAGAAGACATTGATAAAAAATAGAGATTAGAAAACTGATGGATTCCTTGGATGAGCAATACAGGAAAAAATAGATCATATGAAACAGAGTGAAAGAGATATAGAAGAACTTAAAATATCAAACAAAAGCCTATAAAACCATTTGAGTATAAGTGAAGACAGAGATTCAGATCTTAAAGACACTGGTGCAGCTAGTGAAAAGGTAAGGAAAGATCTCTTAAAAACAACTAGGATGCAAGAAAAAGTAATTCATCACATGCAAGACGATGCCAAGATGAACAATGTGAGATTAATAGGCATCAATGAGAAAGAAGGAGTCAGTACAAATGATATAAAAAGAATATGAGCAGAAGTAATAGCAGAAAACTTCCCAAATATGAGGAAACAATCTGACATTCAGGTAACTGAAGCATACAGAATGCCAAATAAATTCAACCCAACTAAAAACACACCAAGACATATAATAGTCAAGATCCCAGAAATCCAACATAAGAAAGATATACTGAAAGCCACTAGAGAAAAGAAGTAGATCCCATTCAAAGGAAAATACATCAGAATTATGGCCGACTTCTCTTCATAAACCATGAAGGCAAAGAGAGCATGGAGCAGAGTACTTCTATGAAAACAAATTCCAGCCCAGACTACTATACCCTGCAAAACTCTCTTTTAAGTTTGATGGAGAAGTGAAATACTTCCATAACAAAGAGCAACTAAAGAATTTCATGATGACAAAGCCTACACAGGCTACTGAAAGATCTTCTAGAGAGGGACCACAATGGCCAGAATTCCACAAATAAGAACAGAAGAAACCCACTAAATAGGGCAAACAATTAAACACAGGAGAAAAAAGGAGTAAAAAGCAGCAGGTAAATAACATGTAAATTATAAATCAACACATTTTAATCATCAATGTAAATGGACTCAATTCAATTAAGAGAAATAGACTGGCACAGTGGATTAGGAAACAAAACCCAACAATATGCTTTATACAAGAAACACACTTAACTCGAAAAGACATGCATAGGCTTAAAGTTAAAGGATGGAAAACAGTACTTCATGCCCCAGCACCGCAGAAAAAAAGCAAGGGTAGCAATCTTGTTCTCACTCAGTCTCAACTTCCAACCAAGAATGATCAAATGAAATAAAGAAGGCCACTAGTTAGGGGAAGAATTCAACAGGAAGAGGTAACACTCATAAATATGTATACACCAAACATGGGAGCACCCAACTATGTAAAACAGATCTTAATGGACATGAAAAAAATCTAATCTCCAATAGCACAGTCTTAACAGGAGACCTAAATACCCCTTATCCCAGAAAGACAGGTCAATCAGACAAAAAATTAGCAAAGAAGTAGTAGAACTGAACCAGAGCCTGGAACAAATGGACTTGGTGGATGTATACAGAGTGTTTCACCCAACCACAGGGGAATACACGTTTTTTCAGCTGCACATGGGTCATTCTCTAAAATAGACCACATACTGGTCCATAGGACATGCTTAAGTATATGCAAGAAAATAGAAATTATCCCATGAGTATTATCTGACCACAGTGCAATGAAACTGGAAATAAATGACAAAAGAAACCAGAACCCCCCCCAAATACATGGAAATTAAACAACACCCTACTCAGCAATCAATGGATTACAAATGAAATTAAACAAGAAATACGACAATATCTACAATTCAATGAAAATTCAACCACAACTTATCAGAATTTATGGGATGTGATGAAAGCAGTTCTCCAAGGGAAATTCATAGCTATGAACTCATATATTAGGAAAACAGAATTGGAACAAAAAAACACACTAATGCGGCACCTCCGACATCTAGAAAAGAAAGTGCAAACCAAACACAGACCCAAAGACGAGAAGAAATTAAAAGATTAGGGAAGAAATTAATTCAATTCAGATGAAGAAAATAGTTCAAAGAATCAATGAATCAAAAAGCTGGTTCTTTGAAAGACTAAATAAAATTGGTAAGGCACTAGCTAACCTCATCAAAAAGAGGAAAGAGAAAATTCAAATACAAGCAATAAGGAATGAAAAGGGTGTAATCACGACCAACCCAGTGGAAATTCAGAAGATTATAAATAGCTACTTTGAGAATCTTTATGGTCACAAAATAGAACACACAGAAGAAATGGACAGATTCCTAGAAAGGTACAAATTACCAAAACTGAATCAAGAAGATGTAACAACTCTCAATAACCCAATAACAGCCAATGAAATACGAAATGTAATAAAAAGCCTTCCGACAAAGAAAAATCCAGGTCCTGATGGATTCACAGCTGAATTCTACAAGAAATTTACAGAAGATATAATCCCTACACTCCACAAACTCTTCAATGAAATTGAAAAGGAAACAGTTCTCTCAAAATCATTCCTGGAGACAAATATTATACTGATATCAAAACCAAGGAAAGACACAACTAAAAAAGAGAACTACAGGCCAATCTCACTCATGAACATAGATGCAAAAATCCTCAATAAAATCCTAGCAAACAGAACACAGCAAATCATCAAAAAGATCATATACCATGACCAGGTAGGATTCATCCCAGGGATGCAAGGATGGTTCAATATTTGCAAATCTATAAATATAGTACACTATATCATAGAGCAAAAACTAAAAACCACATGATCCTCTCTTTTTTTTTTAATTTTTATTTATTTGTTACAGTGTCTCGCTACATATCACAGACTCTTTTATGTGGGGGGGAGGGGGTCAGCTCAGCCAGCCCTGTGGGGAGGGGCTGGCACAGCATGTGGTGCTGGGGATCGAACTGCAGTCCTTGAGAGCTTGCCTAAGCTTTCCAAAGAAGGCGCTTTAGACCGCTGAGCTATCTTACCAGCCCTGATCCTCTCAATTGATGCAGAAAAGGCTTTGGACAAAGTCCAACACTCATTCATGTTCAAAATCCTACAGAAAATTGGAATAGAAGGCCTCTACTTTAATCTGATAAAAGCAATCTATGACAACCCAATAGCTAATATATTCTAAACGGGGAAAAGCTGAGATCTTTTACTCTCAGATCCAGTACAAGACAAGGATGTCCTCTTTCACCCCTCCTATTCAATATAATTTTGGAATCATCACCTACAGCCATTAGACAAGAGGAAGAAATAAAAGGAATAGGAATAGGTAAAGAAGAATTTAAAGTATCACTATTTGAAGATGACATGATTCTTTACATAGAAGACCCAAAAAACTCCACCAAGAAGCTACTAGAATTGATACACAAATTCAGTAGCAGAGCAGGATACAAAGTCAATACTCAAAAGTCAATAGCATTCCTCTACACAGATAACAAACACACTGAGAGGGAAACTATAGAAACAATACCTTTTGCAGTAAATGAAATACCTTGGAATTCATCTAACTAAAGAAGTTAAAGATCTTTTCATGGAAAAATTATAATACTCTGAAAAAACAGATCATAGAGGATTTCAGAAAATGGAAAGATATACCCTGCTCCTGGATAGGAAGAACCAACATGGTGAAGATGGCCATACTCCCAAAATTGTTGTTCAGATTCTATGCAATCCCTATCAAACTATCAACAAAATATCTCCCAGACCTAGAGAAATCTTTCCTAGAATTTATTTGGAACCAGAAAAGACCTAGAATAGCAAAGGCAATCCTGGCCAACAAACATAAGATAGGAGACATTACAATTCCTGACTTGAAATTATACTACAAAACTACTGTGATAAAATCAGCATGGTATTGACAACAAAATAGGCCTAAGAACCAATGGAGTAGACTAGAAGATGCAGAGGCTTCTATGAACACAGTCAACCACTTGATTTTCAACAAAGGGGCCAAACATGCTTACTGGACGAAAGATAGCCTCTTTAACAAATGGCGCTGAGAAATTGGCTCTCCACATGTTGAAAACTAAAACTTGACCTAGGTCTATCACCATGCACTAAGCTAAAGTCAAAATGGATTAAATATCTAAACATTAAAACAGAAACACTCAATCTCCTGGAAGAGGAAGTAGGAGGAACTCTTGAAGACATAGGGGTAGGGAAACAGTTCATGTATTTGCACAGGAATCACTTGAAAGAATTAACAACTGGGACCAGAAGTTTTTGCACGTCAAAAGAAACTACCAACAAAGTGAAAAGAAAACCCACAAATTTTTAAAAAATTCTAACTCATAAGCACTCAGACAAAGGTCTGCTCTCTAGAATTCATAAAGAACTAAAAAATATCTGGGCCCCTAAATTTAAAGACCAATCCAGAAATGGGCATCCGAGATGAACACACACTTCTCAGAGGATGAAATTAAAGAAGCGAATAAATATATGAAAAATGCTCCACAGCACTTGTCATCCATGAAAAGCAAAGTAAAACAGCACTGAGATACCATCTCACCCAAGAAAAAATGAGTATCACAAAAAAGTAAATGAACAAGAAATGCTGGAAAGGTTGTGGGGAAAAGGGAACCCTTCTCCACTGCTGGTGGGAATGTAGACTGGTACAACCATTGTGGAGATCAGTGTGGAGACTCCTAAAAGAGTAAGACTGGAAATCCCATTCAAGCCGGCTATCCCCTTACTGGGAATTTTCCTGGAGGAACTGAAAACATCATATCATAGGGATATATGTGTACCTATGTTTATAGCAGCACAATTTGTGATAGCAAAATCTTAGAAACAACCAAGATGCCTGTCACATGAGGAATGGTTGAAAAAGATGTGGTATTTCAGCTATTAAGAATAATCTTGAAGCCTTCATATTTAAGTGGATGCGACTTGACAACATACTGATAAGCAAAATAAACCAGACCCACATGATTTTTGATATTTGCATATCATATAATCTCCCTGATATAACTCAAAAGAAGAACTGCAAATTGAAATGTTTAACACAATTAAAAGGAAAGTGAGAACTTGAGAATTGGACAATGAGGAGAGGGCAAGGAGAAACGCTGAGAAACATGACAGGGGCAAGATCATTCACTTATACACACTAGATGGGTAAGACACTGATCCTGAGAAACATCAGGAGAGTTTTGAAACTAGCAGTTAAATAGTAGGATTCTCACCCTGACTAACTATATATGCTGATACCTGTGAGCCAAGCAACTGCACTGAATTTAACAAAGTGTAATGGAAGGAACACACTCCAAAAGCCTGCCATTGTGTTCTTCTAAATATGTACTTCTTCTCATGACATACCAACTATTAGTATACTCTCTTTCAAATAAAATTTTTAAAGGGTAATAAATGAAAAATAAGACAAAAAAAGTCATAAGACAGTCTTGCTACAATGCTGTACATGGATAGATTTCTAAATATCTATGTAAATATAAGTGTTAATTCCTTTTTTTTTTAAATTTCTCTTCATATTCTGTATGGACTTTGAGTTTAGTATCTCAATATTTGATGGAAAATACATGTTCCATGTTATGCCTTTGATGTCTGATATTTAGACAAATAATGTGGGTAAACTGAACTGCATATGTTGTAGGGTAATAATAAACTTCTCTCCAGAATGGTTAACAACCTAAGTTTGCAGATCAAAAATTGGAGAAAAAGAAAGGCTGCAAGGTCAGCCAACATTTTGGCCCTAGCCTTTCAAGGTCAGCAAAGACTCAGGACATAGGAGAATTTGTACTGTAACATCATGTAACTCAGTAGTGCCCCAAATTTTCTGATCAAGGAGATTATGGAGCCACAGAGGAATGCAATCAATGATGTATAGTGTGCCTAAGGAGAGTCACATGGAGAGGAAACATTCTCTCAGGCTTCTACAGAGAGCAAAATGGTCAAGCAATGGCTGTGACTCATCCACATGGCTGACACTGACAAAGGATCTACAAAGTGTGGTACAGGGTTTCAGGATAAACCCTGAGGGTACCTGACTGACCTTATCTGATACAAAAGTTACATTTCTTGTTATATAGGTCTTGATTTAACTAGGTCTTAACCATCCAGCAGAAAAGTACAAAAATGGAGGTATATAAAGTAAAGCCATATTAATATACTGAGCTGTGAATGGCTCAAGTCAACAACTTCTGTGGATAACCCACTTCAATTGTGGACTGCTGATCTGTGTTGGATTGTTTTATTTAAAAAAAAAAAAAAAATATATATATATATATATATATATATATTGTGCCCCAAATTTTCTGATCAAGGAGATTATGGAGCCACAGAGGAATGCAATCAATTCCAACATATTCATTGGAAAAGAATATGTTGTACAGGTGAGTGAGGCATACATAGCTCGAATTGGCCACAAGCAAAATGAATCCACAATGACACATAATAATCAAGATCCCAGTAATTCAGCAAAAGAACAAAATACTGGAAGTTGTAAGAGAACCGAAACAGATCAAACCCATTAAAATCACAGTGGTTCTCAGTACAAACCATCAAGTCAAGAAGAGCTTGTGTGAAGTATTTCAGGTCCTGAAAGAAAATAATTTCCAACCCAGATTGATGTACCCTGTAAAACTGCCTGCCAAATTTAATGGAGAGATAAGATCCTTCCATGAAAAAGAACAACTGAAGAAATGCATGACCACCAAACCAACCCTATAAAGAGAACTGACAGATATTCTAGAAAGAGACAAAAATGATCACAACTTCAAGAACAGCAACAAAAAGGAATTGCCAAGCAGAGCAAACAATTAAACAGTGGGGAAAAATAGTGAACCTACAGCAGGAAAATAATATGACAAAGATAAGCCAACACATATCAGTTGTAATAATCAATGTAAACAGCCTCAATTCAGCAATAAAAAGAAACAGACTGGCAGAATGGATTAAGACACAAAATGCAATATACCATACCTATTTAACTCAAAAGGATAATTATAGACTAAAAGTCAAAGGATGGAAGACAATACTCCATGCAACTGGAAGTCAGAAAAAAGCAGGGGTAGCTATTCTGGTGGCTGACAATGTGAACTTCAAACAAGCATGACCAAAAGAGATAAAGACAGTCCCTATATACTTGTTAGAGGAAAACTGCAAGGGAAGGGAAAACAATCCTAAGTAGAAGGCCCGGCGGTATAGCTCAGCGGACTAAGCACTTGCTTAGGTAAGCGCAGGGACCAGTGTTCGATCCTTGGTTCTCCAAGCCCCGCCGGCCCCGCCTTCGGATGCACTGAGCCGGTGATGCAATCCAGGCATGGTGGCACACACCTGTAATCCCAGCACATGGGAGGCAAAAAGCAGGAAGATCACTATGAATGTGGGCTGCATGCATAGTGAGACCCTGCACCAAAAAAATAGAAAAAAAAGCAAAACAGTCCTAAGTAGATATGCACCCAACGTAGGAGCATATCTCACCTATATGAGACAAGTTTTAACAGACATGAAAAATCAAATGAGCAATAACACAATTGTAATGGGGGACTTTAACACCCCATTGCTGCAAAGAGATAGGTCAACTAGGGAAAATATAGCAAAGAAATAACAAAACTAAATCCAACTTGTGAAGAAATGAATTGAATAGAATTTAATTTACAGTTTACCATCCAACAATATGAGAACACACATTCTTCTCAGCTGCACACAGGACTTTCTCCAAAATAGACCATATGCTAGCACATAGAGCATGCTTAAGTAAATGTAAATGAATTGAAATTATCCTATGCATATTATCTGATCATACAGCAAAGAAATTGCAAAGACTCTGTAAACACATGGAAATTAACACCCTCCTGAACAATCACTGGGTCACAGATGAAATTATAAAGAAATTAAATAACACAGTCAAATGAAAATGCAGGTAGATCTTAGCAGAACCCATGAGATGCAATGAAAGCAGTTTTAAGAGAGAAATTTATGGCAGTGAATTCTCACATCAGGAAAACAGAACAATCTCAAATAAACAACCTTATGCTGCATCTCAAGCTCCTAGAAAAAAGAAGAGCAAATCAAGTGCAAGGCCCAGAGAAGGCAGGAAATTATAAAGGTCAAAGCAGAAATTAGTGCAATGGAGATGAAGAAAACAATGCAAAGAATTATTGAATCCAAGAGTTGGTTCTTTGAAAGGATAAATGAAATTGATAAACCTCTTATCAATCCTTATCAAAAAAGGAAAGAAAAATTCAAATTAATGCAATAAGGAATGAGAAGGTCAAAATCACTACAGATCCTGTAGAAATTCAGAAGATCATCAATACCTACTTCCAAAATCTTTACTCTCACAGGATGGAAAACAGAAGAATTCCTAGATACATACGAATTACTAAAGCTGAACCAAGAAGATATAAAAATTCTGAATCACCCTATATCAGTAAATGAAATTGAAAGTGTAATCAAAAACCTACCACCAGGGCAAGCGAGATAGCTCAATGGACTAAGTACCTGCTTAGGCAAGCGCAGGGACCAGGGTTCACCATATACATGCTGGCTCCACTCCCATGCCCACTGAGCTGGCCATGAGACTGGACATGGTGGTGCACACCTGTAATCCCAGCACTGGGAAAGCTGCAGACAGGAGGATCACTTCCAGTCTGAGCTGCATAGTGAGACCCTGAACCAAATACATTAAAAAAAAAAAAACAAAGAAAAGCCCAGGTCCTAATGGAGTCACAGCTGAATTTACAAGAAATTTAGAGACAATTTAATGTCAACTCTTCTCAAACTTTTCAATGAAATTTAAAAGGAAGCAATTCTCCCAAACTCATTTCTGGAGGCAAATATTACTCTGATACAAAAAATAAGAGAAAGATCCATGCAAAAAAAGAGAACTACAGGTCAATCTCTTTAATGAACATAGATGCAAAAAATCCTCAATAAAATACTAGCAAACAGAATGCAGCAAATCATCATGAAGATTATACATCATGACAAAGTGGGAGTGACCCCAGGAAGGCAGGGATGGTTCAATATATACAAATCCACAAATATGATACACTGTATCAACAGCCAAAGAGCAAAATTTCATGTTCATCTCAATAGATGCAGAAAAAGCTTTTGACAAAGTCCAACACTCATTCATGATTAAAAACAAAAAGCTACAGAAAATCTGAATAGCTGGTCTTTACTTCAACCTGATAAAAGCCATCTATGAAAAACCAACAACCAACATCAAACTAAATGGACAAAAACTGAAAGGTTTTATTTTAAAATCAGGAACAAAAGAAGGATGTCCACTGTTACCACTCATATTCAATATAGTTCTGGAAACATTAGCCAGAGTTAGACAAGACAGAGAAATAAACAGAATAATGATTGAAAAGGAAGAAGTGAAATTATCATTATTCACAGATAATACAATATTGTATATAAAACACCCTAAAAACTTCACCAAGAGACTTGTAGATTAATAACCAAATTCGGAAAAAAGAAAGTAGTAACCAAATTCAGTAGTGTAACAGATACAAAGTCAACACTCAAAAATCAATAGCATTTCTGTACACACAAAAAAATGAACACAATGAGAAAGAAATCAAGGAAACCACACCTTTCACAGTAACATCCAAAAAATGAGATACTTAGAAATCAGTCTAACAAAGGAAGCAAAAGACTTATATAGTGAAAATTACAGCATTCTGAAAAGAGCCTGGGGGCTGGGAAGATGGCTCAGTAGAATAAGCGCTCCCATTGCAAGCTCAAGGGCCTGAATTCAATCCCTGGTTCCACAAAAAAAAAAAAAAAAAAAAAGTCAGGTCTCCAAAATTCAGAGACCCAATCCAAAAGTGAGTATCTGAGATCAATATACACTTCTCGGATGAAGAAATACAAATGGCCAATTAATACATGAAAAAATGTTTAACATCATTTGTCACTCAAGAAATGCAAATTAAGACAACACTGAGATTCCATCTCATCCCAGAAAGGATGATTATCATCAAGAAGTCAACCAATGACAAATGGGAGGCTGTAAGGTAAAAGAACCCTTCTCCACGGTTGCCAGGAATGTAGACCGGTACAACCACCATGGAAATCACTGTGGAAATTCCTCAGAAAGCTAGGCTTGGAAGTCCCGCTCGACCCAGCTCCTCCCCTCCTGGCTATTTTTCCAGAACTGAAAACATCATATCACAGCAATATATGTGCCCCCATGTTTATGGAAACACAATGTGCTATAGATACATCTTGGAAACAATCCAAATGGCCATCAACTGGGGAATATATTTAAAAAATGGTGTTTTCATGTAAATGGAAAAAGTTGATATCAATATTTCTTTATGGGTTTTCCAGAACATCATTGCCAGAGATCTCTTAGAACATATTCTTCCCATGTTGTTCAGTAAATCTCTTATAAATAACCAAACTATTTATCTATACTCTACTAGAAACAATACTCCTATATTTTATGTACGCTCTTGTATTTGAGCCTAATATACAGTATCATCTAATAAAAAATGGTGCTTTTTACACAATAGAATATTAGCTATAAAAAAATAAACTCAAAGCTTTTGTAGGAAAATGGATGCAACTAGAGACCATACTCATAAGTGAAATAAATCGTGCCTGCATATACAAACATTATATTGTCTTACTAGTGTAAGAATCTAAAAGAGTAAATAAAATCTGAAAGGAACAATGGATACTGTGAAAGGGAAAGAATCTGTTCAAAGAGAAAGAAGAACTGGGATAGGGAAAAGGACAGAAGAAAGAAAGAAGGGGAAAAAATGTATTTGTGTGTATATACAGGATAGCTTGCACTGCTGACTTCTGCTTGTCAATTGAAAGGAGCAGTTAAGGTTTAAATTTTTTCTTCTCCTTTTTCTTATAAATTTTTTACAAATTTTGTATACTTATATTTGGTAATCTAAACCACTAGTTGGAAGACAAGGATATGGAATATAACAACCACTGTTGAATTCCTATTATTTTTTTGGCAAAATTCTGTATCATTTATATTATTTTACTATTTTTATTCTCTTTAAATAATAAAAAAGCTAGTATCTCCGCATAGAGAATTGAATTAATAATTAAAAGTGCTAATCACGAAGCCCCAGAAATGAGGTTCCAAAGGGCCTCACTGATGGGTTCTATCGGCAGTGTAAGAAGAAATAACGCTAAACTGGGCAAGGCAGTGCATGCCTGTAATTCCCAGCACTGGCGAGGTTGAGCTAGGAGGATCTCTGCAAGTTCAAGACCAGCCTGGGGGCTACAAAAGTGAGCACAAAGCCAGCCCAAACTGCACAGTGAGACCCTGTGTCAAAAAAGAAAGAAGAAAAATAAATAACACTAATCTTACACAAACTCTCTTCAAAAGCTAAAAAGGGGAAAAAAAGTTTTCTACTCACTTTTTTTTTGGGGGGGGGAGCAGAACCAGGGATTGAACTCAAGTCCTTACACTTGCCAGGGAAGCACTTATTCCACTGAGCCATCTCCTGGGCCCCATCTACTCACTTTATTACCTCACCATGATCCTACTCCACTAAGATTTCTTAAGAACACTGCAAAAAATTATAGCCTAAATCCTCATGAACTTCATTGTAAATGTTCTACAGAAATAGCAAAGTGAGTCCAGAAATAAATAAAGGGGACCGTACGTCATCACAAAATGTTTTTCATCGTAGGAGCGAAGGCTAGTTCACACTTGGAAATCAATCTGTGTAATTCACCACATTAATAGAAAAGACAAAGCTAAGATCACCTCAGTTAACACAGAAGAAGCATTTGAGAAAACCCATGACATCATGGATTTCAAAAAACTCTTCAAAATAGGAATAGAATTTCAGGAAATTTTCTCAATATGATAACACCGAGCTATGAAAATTAAATGCTAGGGCTGGCCAAATAGCTCCGCGGATTAAAGTGCCTGCAAATAGGCACAGGGGCCAGGGGGCTTAATCCCTGGGCCTGCCAAGTGGGCCCCATCCCTGGGGCATGCTGAGACAGCAATTGAGACTGGGCCTAGTGGCGTGTACCTTGTAATCCCAGCTCTTGGGAAGCTATACACAGGCAGATCACTACAAGCCCAGTCTAGTAGTGAGACCCTGAACATCCTGTAGACCCTTCCCTAAAATACAGGAAAAAAAAAAAGAAAGAAAATCCAAATGCTAATGTACCAGTGAAATTTGAGTATAGCCATCTCTAACATAAGTTAAGAGAACAGGTGAAAAATGTCTATTCTCATCATTTCTGTTCAACATTGTACTAGAGTTTTTAGTACAATAGGGTACAAGAGAAAAAAAAATACAATTCAAGACAATTGGAAATAATGAATAGGATATTTTTATTCATAGATGATAAGCTTGGTATGTCTAGAGATCAAAGGAACTAAAAATAAGTAGTACTAGCCAGTGAGCTTAGTAAGTTGTAGTAGGCAAAGTCAATGACCTGTATAAAATCAGTTGTACCACTAAGTTAACAATATGGAAGGTGAGATTTGAAAAGTATAACACTATAACATCAATAAAATATATACAAATAAATGAAGTGAAACTATACGAGATCTCTGCACCAAACAGTACAGCAATTCTGGTGGAAATTAAGAAAATAGGGGCTCGGGAGATGGCTCAATAGAATAATCGCTTCCCTGGCAAGCGCAAGGGCCTGAGTTCAATCCCCAGTTCTGCCAAAAAAAAAAAAAAAAAAAGAAAGAAAATAGAAAGATATGCCTATTTATACTTTCAGAAAATTGAGTATCTCCCCAAATAGATGTATATGTTCAATACCATCCTAACAAAATTTTTAAAAAATGTAATCTAAACATTAATGATTTTGAAGTGTCAAAGGAACACTGAAAGAAATAAGCAAGGTGAGAGGCCAAAGTTTAATTCAAAACTGTTGGTAAGGGCCAGCGAGATAGCTCAGCTGACTAAAGTGCCTGCTTAGGCAAGTGCAGGGACCGTGGTTCAATCTCTGGCACCACAGGCTGCGACAGCTCTGCCCGCAGGGTGGACTGAGCCTGCCAGGGTCTGGGCATAGTGGTGCAAGTCTGTAATCCCAGCGCTGGGGAGGATCACTGTGCGTCTGAGCAGTGCAGTGAGACCCTGCAACAACCAAATACATTAAATAAATAAATAAATAAATACTTTGGTAACAAAGGCTTTGTGGTATTGGCACAAGGGTAGACAATCAGTCAGTGAAACAGAATAAACGGATTCAACGAGGAAGGGACATGTTCAGAAAGATGCTGCTGCCACAACTTGTTAATCAGATTGAAAAAAAAAAAAAAAAAAAAGCCCTAACTCATAATACACAGGAAAATAATTAGAAATGGATAATAGACTTAGACATAAGGCTAATTACCATGAAACTTCTGCAAAGCAGCACAGGATAAGATCTTCATGACACAAAGTTCAGTAACCACAATTGGAAAGCTGATGGCTATCAGAATTAAAACTGGCTTTTTGAAAGACACTGTTGGGTCAGGGATGTTGCTCAGTGGTGCAGTGCCTGCCTGGCATGTGTGAGGTCATGAGTTCGATTCTCCCTACCTAAGCAAGCAAACAAGGAGAGGAGGGGAGGGGAGGGGAGGGGAGGGGAAGGGAGGATATTGCTAACAAAACAGAAAAGCAGATCAGAGACTAGGAGAAATTATTAGCAATGCTGAACATATAGCTGACAAAGAATATATTCAGAATATTTAAGGAACACCTATACATTGATAATAAAAAGTAGA
>PVKA01022048.1:0-28223 GCA_004027165.1 Ctenomys sociabilis
GTAGTGGAGCCAGGTTTATTGGCACTGCCTCTAGAAGAAAGTGTTGGGCCCTCTTGGTGGTGAAGCGGGGCTTGTGGACGACGCAGGACCCGGTGGGGCAGTGGGAACTTGATCTTGGAGTCGTGGAACTGCTTGACAGCAGGCCGAGGGCACTTGCTGGCTGCGATCTCCTCGACCTTCATGATCTGGATGGAGTGGGCGCGGGCTCGGTGCCCGGCGTCCATGTGCCGGTAGCACTGGGTGACGGCGCCTGCTGTGGTCAGGTCCTGGTACTCCCGGTACATGTTGTGGGTGCCCCTGCGGGAGTCATAGCGCAGCCAGATGCCGAAGTTCTTTACCCGCAGTGGAGACTTCTCAAACACCTGTCCGCAGTAGACGATCTCTCCTGAAGATTTTTTCACCTTCTTCAGTTGGGACACGAAGTACCAGAAACGGGACTTGGCGACGACATGGTTCGGTGCGAAAATCCGCATGCGGTAGAGAGGCGGCGTGCGGCACTTTGGGGTGGGTAGGTAGCGCCCCACCACCTTGTATTCCCGGAGTGTGCCCGAGGCCTTCATAGCACTCCCTTCTCACTTGCCGCCACCCACAAAAAAGGAAGTCTTTCACTTGGATGGCTCCCTTTGATCCGTTGTTCTCTGCTTCTTGAAACTTAGTGTCAAAGCTGCATCCATTATGTGACTGCCCAAACCCATATCCACTGAACAGCGAAGTTCTTGGTATCAGGGTCAGTGGAATATCTTTATCTATTTATGATCTCCTTTCTGTAAACTCAACTCAAATATAGAAGGAAGCACCCACAACTAAAATGTCTTGTTAAGATTCACGGTGTTTTCTCTGCAAAGAACACATTCTTTATCAAGGACTGGGAAAGTGTCCTTTTCCCTCTTCCTTCAGTGTATGAAATATTTACTTGTTAGGCCACCTCTGAAATAACTGTTTTCCATAGAGCTGTGGTGACCCAGCCCATCAGTGTGCTGGTTAATTAAGTGTGACCTAAACCGACTTGACTTGAGCTCTGCATTAAATGCACAAAACCCATTTGAGCTGACCAGCAGCAGAAGTGGTACTCAGAGAAATTGGAAAGGATTTCTCCCAAATGCTTTCTACTTACTTACAGCACTCAAATAATGGTTGAAGATTAGCATATGACATGACAGATTACATTAAGTCATGTCTTTCCAGTGCTTTATGACAGCACTATCACATTAGCTTCTTAGCACTGGTACATCGAGGCATGCAAATGTTTTCAGACCCTCTTATTCAAATCTACAAGCTGACACGGCAGCCCTGATATGATTATTAGTCATTTGAGAGACTTTAATTCACGTCATCAGATAACAAGTTCTGCTAAAAGGTTAGAGAAACTGTCTGCTTTTAATGAAGGTCTCAAAAAAAAAAAAAAACCCTCAAAAAACCGTGTTACACACTACGAGCCTGGTTTGACTTTATTGACAAGACCCCTCTAAGAGTGAACTTGACTGGAATAATTAAATAGGCTGTAGATGCTGGAAATAGTGTCTGCTTTTCAGAGCAAACTATGTTATATGGTTGTGCTTTTCTTCTCCCTCAATGCACTCTCTTAGCCTATTTTAATCCAACTATGGCATCTAGAACAGCATGGGTGACCCTTAGACATTTTTAGTGCCTGATATCCAACATGAATCTAGCAGGCATGAGGGTAGTTGTTCCTAGAATGTGCATTACCATTTGGGCTTGCACACGCGCAGCTCACAGGAAGGGGTTAATGGTGTCTGGCCAAGCGAAGCATGACTAAAGGGTGATGTGACTGAAGATCATCAGCGTCTGTAGTCCTGAGTTTTCTTGCTTTAAATCAGTTTTGTAGTCAAATGTTTGGTTTCATAATGCAGTGATCTGTACTTAGACCCCAAGAGAAACCTACTCCGCCAAGTGTTCTCCCATAGGTCAGTAGCGTTCGGCGCTATTCAGGATCTTGTGGAATGAAGGAAGATGTGCTGGCAGGATGAGCAGAGCACCAGAGAGTCCTCCGCAGGGGCAGGAGTTTGGCACAGGAGCAAAGAGAAAACAGTTTCCTTATATCTGGAAAGTAAACAGAAAGCTCGCTCTCTCTCTCTCTTCCCCTCTCCCCTCCCTCCCTCATTTTTCTATCTCTCTGTCTCTCTCACCTTCCCTCCCTCCCTCTCTCTCATCCTCCCTCCATTCCTCCCTCCCTTGCTTCCTCTCTCCTTCTTTCCCTCCATCCCTTTTCCCCTCCCTCCCTCTGTCTCTGTCTCTGTTCTCTCTTTGTTTCTGTCTCTATCTCTGTCTCTCTGACTCTGTCTCTGTCTCTCCCTCCCTCCCTCCTTCTTTCTCTCTCTCTCCCTCACTTTTCCTTCTTCTCTCCCTCCCTGTTTTCCTCCCTCCCTCTCTTCCTCCCTCCCTCCCCCTTCCCTCCTTTCTCTGTCTCTCTTTCCCTCTATCACTTTTTCCCTCCCTCCATCTCTGTCTCTATATCTATCTGTCTTTGTCTCTCTGTCTCTGTCTCTGTCTGTCTGTCTCTCTCTCTTTCACATCCCCTGTCTCCATCTCTTATTCTCTTTTTGTTAAGGTCCCAGGTACTTAATACTGAGAAAACCACTCCTAGAAATCATAAAAGAAGACTATAAAAGAAGTGAGCTCTGAAGTCTTCTTTTCTCTCTCTGTTTTCTTAAGGTTTAATGTTAACTTATTCAGGCAGATATTGTGGGGGGAGAAGAAAATTATATTCACAGTTTAAGGTAACATGACACTATATATTTACAGTTTAATTTGTAGTCATTCTGCTATCTAAAAGTACTCAAAATTATATAATTCATGTTTCTTTCTATGCATAAATTTTAACATACTTTATCTTAATTAAATATAAATTTAATATTATTTGTATATTCTTTTCCCCTAACTTATTTTTTCCTTGTTTTCTTCAGCTATTCCTGTGGTCATGTTTATGTACATAGATTTTCTTCTAATCTGTTTATACTGCTTTCCAAAATAATTCTGGCTGAGCAGGTAAGGCACCGAATACAGAGGATGCAAAGGGGCACGGATAAATGATAGTTTAAAGAAGTTCTTATTGAACTAACAAATTCTCTGAAAAATGTTGTGGAAGAAAACAAAGATCCCAGAAATTATGAGACACATAAGACCAGCTATTCTGTTTTGCTTTCCACTGTCCTTTTGTTCCTCAACTACTGTCTTCCAGCAGCAGCAACAGCCTGTGACCTATCCCTGTTCTACGAAACCAAGCAGAAAACGACTCCATGTATCTGCTAGAGGTTGGTTCTTTGGAGAACCTCAGGGGCCTTCAGCAGGGTACTGCTGATCTCACCATTGTCACCCACTGTTCCTGGTAGGGAGCAAGATCTGGGTGCGCTTTCAGTTGGAGTAAATTTCTGCGCCAACCTCGTTACATACTCTAGAGAGATGAAAACTCACACCAAATGTACTGCTTGTGCCCTCTGTCACCTTTTCTCCTTTAGGCCATGAAGTGGAGAGAATATGCAACCTGTTGCACAAGCTGCCTTGACTTTGTGAAATCCCTACCTTTTTCATATTTTCAAAGCACAAAGCAGACTACCCCTACTATCCTTAACTGTACTTTCCTTCTTGTTTGACGTCTCTTCATGCATTCATTGTAATGCTGCCAAACACCTCGTTTTTCAACTTTCTGTTTGAGTTTGCTTTCTTTTTACTTTCAATTACAGACACACACACACACAACACACACACACACACACACACACACACCGCTTTCCTTCTTTTCATTGCATTTTTTTTTCAGAAAATAACTCCTCTAGTCTTCCATTATCCCAAAGATCCAAACAGAGTGTGAGAAAAGCAGTGTGTTAAAGCTTTATTCATCTCTATGTCCACTTTGTACACACAGTACCTGATACATGGCATGTGTTCAAAGAGTGCTCCATGGCTGAACGAATAAGTGAATGGAAAAATACCATTGAAAACTGTGATATACAACAGAGGTCTAAAATTTCATGCCAGTTCTCGTCCTCCTTTGTTTCTTCTAGCAAGGCTGTCTTTCCATACTGAAGATTCTTTCTGCCTCCCTGCGACCTTCACTTTATTTATGTATGGATACATGCAAATGAGCTATGTTGACATAATGTTAATGTTTCTTCTACACCAAACATTAAGAACTTAGTAATGTTTGCATTTTTGATTTATGAACACTTGCCCCATGGATTATGGAAGAATTATGAACACTATATAACCTGCTCCTGTTAATTCATTAATCCCTGCTTTTGGGGGATGACAACCATGACGAGATCTGCTGCCTTACACAAACTTACCTTTGGTCTAGGTACCTGAAACTTCCAATGTTTTTAAATAAAAGACTTAGAAAATCTTCTGAACATGTTCTTGACTCATTTAAATTCTCCAAGTCTCAGAGAACAAATCCTGGTTCTCTGGTATCCAAAACATATAAAGAATAGACAAATAATTTTAAAATATCATTTGGATACCAACATTTAACATCCCACAAAATTTGCCCTGACTTATACCAATTTCCCAGCATGGTGTTCTCTCATTTCTTTTCCTCTCCATCTCAGAATTTAAAAGAAAGCAAACATCTGTATGCAGAGATCAAGATTTCCCATAAACACACATCCTATCAAAACCAATCAAATTGGAAAAAACAAAGAACAGAATATTATACATTTTTCTTTAGATCTGATGTCTGATTTTCATTAGATTTAACCTTATTTCTTTTATAGCCTAGGCAGTGACCCAATATTTATTTTCCTGGCTAGGCCCTGTTGTTGCCGATGTTTGACTCTGGCTCCTAGAATCTTTTACTAAAGGACCTCATGGCTCCCACCCCTCTTCTCTTCTGCTGCCCCTTGGAGATACTCATTGGTCCCGTGTGGCCTTCATTTCATCCCAGAACTCAGTCTGAGCCTGTTCTTTCCTTCAATTTACCATTTCTTAATTTCTCCTTTTCTTACTAGATTTATGCCTAAATACTTAAATTTATTCATCATATAAGGTCTTTATAAGTCATTTTTTCAGTAATTTACACTGGACATATGCTTTATATTGTTCTTTCTTAGTATATTGACCTATAAAGGTTCTGGGGGCACTGATTAGAATGAAAGAAGCTCCCCAGGCCTGCCATGCCAGCCCTGCCCCTGGGGTACACTGAGATAGTGATTAAGACTGGGTGTTGTGGCATGAGCCTGTAATCCCCACTTTTGGGAGGCTGTAAACAGGCAGATCACTACAAGTCCAATCTAATAGTGAGACACTGAATATCCTGTAGACCCTTCCCTGAAATACAGAAACAAAAAATAAAATGCAAGAAGCTCTGCAAATGAAAGCTATATTGTATCCTATTTGTTCTCTCTTTTTTAAATTAATGTTATTCAGAAACAAATAGCAATGAGACAGTTTCAAAACTGATTAGCGGGACAGTTTCAATAATTAATACATTGCAAATTGTCTTCGTAGTGGTTATTCCTAGTACAAGATGCAGACGTGATATCCTGAAAGTTGAAAAGGATTTTTTTTTTTTCAGAATGGGGGATTAAACTCAGGCCCTTGCACTTGCCAGACAACCTATTTGTTCTCTTTTGAACAAAATGTATTTCAGGCTCATCCACATGGCATCTGATGTTCACTAATTTTGTGGGATTTTATCCACAGTACATAAATAAAATCAAACATTAATATAATGTAATATATGCATGAAATCTTCTAAAACTTAAACTAGTTTTTAAAAGCAGGGACAATGACAAAGTCAACAGTCTTCAGATTCAACTAACTGCAATTTGTAAATCACACTGATCCACAAAGCCAAAACTTCTAAGCACATAGAAAGAGCTTGAAGCACATAGTGATCAGCTTGTTTCCAGAAAACATCATTTATCACACTTGTCTGGTCTGTTTGCACAGCTCACCTGAGGTAAAGTGCAGGCTGACCGTCCCTAGATGGTCCAAATGCCAATGTGGGAATGAAGACACTCACCTCTCTGAGTTCTGACTTCTTTGTGCATGAAATAAGCACGAGGCCTACTCCTGTTCATGTAAGGATTATAGAATACATACACATAAAAATGATACATAGAAAAGAAAGGTATAAACTATTGATAAATATTTATTTTTAAAAGCACAATGTGATATACTCATACTCTTTGCTTTTCTGATTTCAAAGGGAATAAAGTCTGTTGGTGTGTATTCCATAAACAAAATGTTGGTTAGGATTACTTGTGCTAAAAAAAGTATGTTATTTTAACTTGGAGATGCCAGTCGATCGAACTACACAGTTGTACAACTCCGAGTCATTTTAGGAATCAACTGCGGGCCTCCTCCTTAAAATTAACATCCTTAATTTGGAGAGAAGCCAGCAAAAATGAGCCTCAGGAGGGAGGCCGTGACAGCACTTTGACTGGTTCTAGGCCAACAACTCTCGCCACACCTTTGCTCTCCTTTTTTCTTTCATCTGGAAGGTTCCTCTCCATGGTTTCTTTTCTTTGAGAAATTTAAGTAATGTGAAAAGTGCAAAATCTCCATATCATGAAATACCAGTGACATTTGTCCAACTTGATATTAATATTTTAAAGAAATAACGCAGGTATATGAGGACCCACACTTCAGAGCAGTACTCTGGAAGTCTGAGGGAGGAGGATCAAAAGTTCTAGCCACGTCTGGGTAGGTTAGTGACTTGTGAGACTGTTTCAAAACAAACCAAAAGAAACAAAATAAAAGGCTGGGATGTAGCATAGTGTGGAGGTCCTGAGTACATCCTCAGTATAAAGGAGAAAAAAGTTCAATTTTACATAATATTTTAAGCAAACTGTGGATTACCCTATATATTCATTTAGTAATATATTACTGAACTAACTAGTACTGGTTTCTCTCCTCACAGAGGCAATCACTATTATTGATTTTCTGTAACTCTTCCCTATTCATGTTTTTATAGAAATAAAAACAAAAATATATGTTTCTATAAATACACCACAATTTTATAAGAGATGTACAGTTGTTTCTTCCACTTCCATTAGGAATGAGTAATCATGTAAATGGAACATAGTAAAGTTCCTCACTTAATTAATATATATATTAATTAATATATATATATATTAAAATATATATAGTTTTCTTCATATGCATATTGGATATTTATTTATGCATCTCTTGGTGAGTGTGTAAGTATTTCTTCCCACCATCCAGACAATCTTGAATTATACACTGTTATAACTACCTTTTCTATACTACAAGCATAAAGGTGATATTTGACTATATTTACTTTCTCAAATTTCTGTGAACCTGAAATTAATTAAAAATAAAAATTTAAAATTATAATTGGTTGGAGATATTTTAAAATTTCTTGTTTGATCAGTCATTGGTTCTCTTCTCCTTTGCCACATATTGTTTTGGGGAAGATGTCTGCTGCTCTACTTTCCAATTTATTTGTTCTCTCTTTAACTGTGTCTTTCCTCCATCTCTTCAGATTTCTTTTAACTGACCACTTTGTCTCCATTTATTTTTCTATCCTTTTTAATGTCTAGTCAGCTATTTTTCCCTATCTTTTAACTTCCCTGTTATGAGTTATCCATCACCTGCAATTCCCTGGGCACGTATTTTTCTCTTGATTACACATTATTGTCATTGTTAGTGCGGCTCTTCATAGCCTACAATCATTTTCTTCCAGGACTAGTGTGGATTGCGGTTGTCCATGTGGCATACTTAGGCAATTGTCATGCAATCATACCCTATTGTTTTCTAATTATTGTCTCTGCTCTATGAATTCCCACATCACATGGCTGAAATTCCACCCTAATTCTTCAATATAAACTTCCCTCTGTCCCAGATTACCATTTATACTTGTGGGCCCATGTGGGCAACTAAATGTAGGCTTGAATCTAACTAGAAGGTCAAGATTTTGAAATTTCCCTTCCTGGGACGCAGGACGTTCTTGGCTCCCAGTCTTAGACTGTGATCCTTGTTTAACCTGATCATTGCAGTTTCAAGTATTAGCATCTCATTGATATCAAAAACCACACCCTTATAGTTTTATTTCATAAGTCATTTGACTTTCAATTATCATTAAGATTTCTGAACTTGCCTGCTATGCTGCAATTTTCCTTTCAATTTCAAATACATTTATATACATGAAAGAAAAGTTATTGTTTTACTTGGCTTTCTGAGTTTCTGGGGGAGAAGAGTGTATTCAATATGTTCTTAACATTGTTGCTTTGTTCCAGATCCTACTTTGTATTACCTTCTGCCATGTGTTCCTAGAGTTACACAAGATTTCTTTCCTCTTGTAAGGCAGGAATTATAGCTCATCAAATTTTCAATTTCTCATGACACCAATAATTTCCCCTGGACTAGCATGATTCTTGTTGAAAAAAATGCATTTGTGGAAGTATTAGATGACTGGACAAACATTTTTCTTTCCACACCGTACATTTGATGAATAATTCTATTTGTGCAAGACTTATTATCTCTGGATTACTAATCTTCTGTTACTCAGTTTGTCTAGTACTAAAGATTGACAGACCTGATTAGAATACAATGAAACAGTTAGTACATAATTAATTTTACCCACTCATAGCTCTATAGTATTGTTCAAACTAGGCCCATACATTCCACTTGACAGTGATCCAAAGAGAATTTTGCTTATCCAATAATGGTACAGGGACATTACATTTTATAGTCAGAAGAGAGTGTACCTCTTGACTTACAGAAAGAGCGGCATCAAAAAATAAATGAGGCATGGAGAGCAACAGAATAAAGAACTAATTATTTCTTTTTAGTGGATTGCAAAATTTAATTTAAACAATTATCTGTCAGTGATCTGTATTTCCAAAACTGCTTTTTTTGTGCACTCTCTCAAATATTCTTTTTCAGGAGTTATACTAAGAACAAATTGAAGAGTTTGTTTTGACAAGCTGCAGCTCTTGTCTCTTTTTCAGTCATTCCATTATTTACAATAGTGTTTAGTTGGTTCAAGATGGTCGTAGGCTCTACAAGGACCCCCTCACCTCACTCAGGTAGCTGGCTTCCTTCCATCCACTGTTCATCAAAGTTTTTCCTCAGCCTCATTCTCAGAACTGTCTTGACAAGTTGAACATTCTTCATATCTATCCTAGGGCATTTCATGTTGGAAAAAGTAGTGGTCCTTGTCCGCTTTGTCTGACAAATACCTCCCCAAATTCCAGAATTGGACTGTGATCCTATCAATTGTCCCTTTCTTTCTGGGCAAAGTTAAATAATTTTTGAAACATCTGTCATTCATTTTTATTAAGACTTCTAACTTGGTAAGTATGAGAAGAAATTAACTATAGTAGGAAATAAATCTATGCCTCTTTCTTCAGTAGGACCACAAGAAATTTTTGAAAATGAGCATTTTTAGGGCAACACCTGAAACTTAGTAGACATCAAAAAATGTTGAATAAAATAAAACAAGTTTCAAGACATTTTCTCCATAAAAATTTCTCTGTAAATTTTGACTCTCTAATGAGTAGGGATTGAATATGGGGAGCTCGCAATCCAGCCCTCTTCATGCATGACAGCTACCTTGCTTCCCTACTCGGGACTGACTGCCTGCTCCCTGTAACTGCCCCTTCTGCCTTGGAAGACCACTGATTCCTTGGGCGATTACCAGAGTGAGCACATCGTCTAGTACTGTGTTAATAATTATGGCAAGACAACAGGTATAAACCAGGGCTGTCCTGAGTAAACTAGGTTGTGTGACCACTCTATCAGCTGTGTAATCCACTATTTTTGCCTGATGTTTATAGCATAGTATTTTTCTAACTGAAGGTCATATTCTTTAGTAATAACCACCACTTACTGTATACCCATTATAGGGTAGACTATAATAAACTACTTCTTCTTGACGGGTGAGGAAATGAAGGCTGATAAATTAAGTGATTTTTGCCAAGACCACCCAGCTTAGAATTGCCTTTGAACGAGAGTCTTTCTGGCCACAAGACAGCTTTTGCTTTTTGCCATGCAGTTCTTATTCTACACCACACCAAAGGAGCATAAAAATTCCATTGCTGTAGGCAATTTTTATGATACAAAATCTTCCTTAACATAAATGAGGCATTTGTTCGGGCTTGGAAACATTTTGGGAGATTGAAGATTTTCTTTGATACAATGCGGTTTAACTTGAACAGTTTGGGATTTTCATTTATCACAATACTATTTTCTAGAGGCTTGGCACCTGTCTGTTCCTTTCTCTTTATGACACCCTTGCTTCTTTTATCCTTCTTTATCCACTGTTCCTCTTACTATTAAAATTCTTTCTCATGACTTAGATTCCATGAGTCTCTTATTCTGAGAAATAAGCTTAGGTGTTGATTCAGCTCTTCAGTATGTTAATGCATGCTGCTCAGAGCAATCTGACGCTCTGTACCTGATGAACTCAGAGGCTTGGTGAATCACAGTTGCTGTGTTTCTCCAGGTTGTTATAAGTTTAACACTTACAGATGAGTGTGCAGCCTGCTCCAGGGATCAGAGCAGTCTTTCTAGGCCTTAGAAATCCTTGGGGCTTGGTTTAGACTAATCTGCTGTGTTACCAGCCCTCACTACTTTAACAGGCAGGGAAGCCTTCAGTGCCAGAGTTGCCCACCTACAGGGAAAAGCTCAAGGGCTGATTCAGAGGCTACAAATTTCAGGCACAATGTCTGAGATAAGAGACAATAAAAGTGGTAGGAACTGTGAAAAATCTATGGTACAGGAGGTGAAAGGGGAGAGATTAACTCGGTAAGTTGTCAGCTCATTTTCTTACCATGCTGTCATGAGCTTTAACTAAAAAAAAATCTGTTTGATCTCCTGTGTTGGAGATGTATTTCAAGGCCTGTATCTGTCACTGAAATCTACAAAGTGTGCTTCAGCTATAAATCTCTATCCTTGAATGTACACATGCAATTATCTCAGAAAGATCTGGCTTCCATAAAAATGACAATTGTCATTCCTGCTTTTGCCTTTTATATATAAATATGTTTATGTTTTAAAATTACCTCCAATTGACAAGTAACAGAAAAGTATGCCATCACTATACTAAATGCCATAGCCTTAAATGTCTCTTACTAGTCAAGAAAAAGAAAATCCAGTCCTCTAACTGAAACTTTATTTTCTTTCAGTGGGCAACTCTGAAAGTCATCAGTAAAATTACTTTATAAATGCAATGTAATAAGATTCCCTGGGTTAGAAACAGTATGGGTTTTATTCTGACAGCGAGATACTTTCTGATTATGAGCATGAGGGTGGTTTGAGACCAGGAAGCTTCCCTCTAAGTTGCCAGGCTATTGTTCAAGAACTGGATAATTCTGCCAGTGCCTGAGTGAGTTCTCCAAATCACTCCAAGTTCTAACTTAATGGCTATGCTCTGTATTTGAGAACTGGTTGTGCTTTTCAAATGTAAGAAACTAAACTAAAAATAAATGTTGCTTTTACTAGCGTGGTGGAATAGACTAGTTCTGACAACCTCTCAGAAGCTTTCCACTTATGTAAGTCAGGTCATGATTCTATGCAGATAGGAACTCTCTCAAGCATGTGGTTCATTGTAACCACTGTTTAATACAACAAGTGGTATTTGTCATGAACATAATGACAACAGGTAACATATACAGAATTCTTCTTAGCCCTGGACTCTATTCGCAGGGCTGCATGTGTGCCACTTTATTGTTTCTCATTAAAACTCTATGAAATGGCTATTAAAAATGAAAATTCTAGAAGCCCGAGAGGTTAAATAGCCAGCAATATTTGAACAACTTTGGCCTCCTCCCAAACCCATCCTCCCTGATAGGTACTGTTATATAGAATGGATGTTTTCATTTTCTAGCTGAGCTAACTTCCCTGTTGACAGTAATAATAACAAGTAGTGATTATTACTTTTTGAAGTTGTTCTATGTCAAGCTCTGTGAGATGCGCTTGTCATACTGCTCTCAATTTAACTTTTCACCAGCTCAGTTATAATCATTTCCTTGATGATACTGATTAGGTAATGAGCTATGAGAGAAACTGGAAACTAGGCCCAGGGAATACAACATTCAGCATGTGAAACAGAGAGTCCGAACCTGGGTCTATTATATTCTAGGGGCCATACCTCTGCGCAAACAAATACCTTACATGGCCAAACTATGCCTGGGTGAACTAACTGCGTTCTGTGAATATAATTTGTTCATGTTTCTTATTTGGCAAAAATCAGCTTTCCACCACTTAATCACCAAAAGAGAAGGCCCTCAGACATCTTCATCAGCTGGTTTAGACTATATGTCTGAAGCATATTTTAGAATTTTGCAGAGAAAATGTACCCATATATGATTTATTTTAAGGCCTTGCCTCATGCTAGTGTGGGGACTAGCAAGTCTGAAATCTGTAGTGTAGGGCAGACTGGCAGGCTGAAAACTTGGCAGGAATTGACATCATAGTCTTGAGGCATAGACAATGGGATTGATCATAAAGACCTGACTTTGGTGTCCACTGTGTCTCTCTGATCTGTGCTCAAAAGAGGTTCTTAGCAATTCACATATGATCTTCCAACTATCTGATTTGGGCTGCCTTCCAACCAGAGCAGGAGAAACTTTGGGCGGTTCCCACACTTGAGAATACTGGATCTTGTGGCCACACCCCTCCTTCCACCAAGTGCCAGCCTGTGACCCATGGGACTGCAAGCCGTACAGAGCCACTATATGCTTGTAGCTCTCTAAATCATGGAGTGAGGACATTGTATTTCTCTGTAAACAATAGTCAGAACCTGAAGAGTTTTCCCCACCTTTTACCTTTCAAAACTGTTCCCCAATGTCAGTTTGCCAAGATTGTAGTAAGTGTTCCTAGTTGTTTGTCTATGGTCCGGACAGTGCATGTGACACCCCACTGTGAGGGACAGAGATGAGGTGGTAAGAAAAATTGGGCAGACTCAGCTTGAGCCAAGGATAGGGTGGCAGAACTGGTCTTCCTTTCTCTCAATTTTCCGCCAAAAATTGAGGAGTCTAAGAATTCTAGACTTAAATATGTTTTTTTTTCTATTGTTAAGAAGATAAAGTAGGAGGCTAGAATACCTCTAAGTGTTTAGTTTTATTTATAACAATTCATTCTAAATGTGTAGACATAGAGTCTCCATTTGTTCTCTCTTCTTGCATCCCATAAAGACTAAGTATGAACCTCTCAGGTAATCACATCTCTGCATTACCTGAGATTATAAAGAGGCTGGGAACACAGAGGCTGAAGCTCCAAATTTTATTTTTCAATGAGAGTAGAGACTCTATGTATTTTTTGTGTCAGGTTTTGTGAGGAAAATAACTTTGCTGGTTTAAAAATGTCTTAAGCCACAGGTAATTATGACACTTTAAGTTGAAGAAGATTTAGAAGTCTTGTACTATAATTTCCTGATCATTACTAATAAGGGAACCAAGAACCCTGGAAGTTAGGATTCCAGAGTCCTTGCCTAGTGGTTCTGGTTGTGTCCAGCCCTTACCATCTTTGTTATGGTTGAGGTTTATGTTCACCATGCTTCTCACAGAAACAGTCTGAGGTGAAAGTGGAAGTAGATGGTGTTTACAGGGAGACAACGCACATCACTTTCCAGTACCTCCTCATGCAAATAGCAATACTGCCATTATCTGGAATTCTATTCTTTCATACTAAACCATGTGGATATTTGGCTACAAGAAAGCAGAGTCACTTAATAAGAATACAAGTATGGTGATGCTTGTAAGGGCAATGCCATTTTTATCCTGCTTTAAAGTTGCAAAGTGAAATATTTCATTTTGAGCAACCAAAGGAGGCATTTTGTGTATACCCTGGAGTGGATTATCTTCACTGATTTTGAACTTCACATCAGTGGAATTGTTGCTGTACCTTTTGTTTCAATAAACATATATCTTGTGCTTCAATAAACATACACCATTTAATCTAAAAAAAATAATACAAGTACAGCATTAAGGTTTTACGTATTAATATATATATATATAGTTATTAATAATGTAGAGCACTGAGAAAGAAGTCAGTTTCTCATTTTCTCAGGCTTTCACAGAGAGCAAATTGGTCAAGTAATGGCTGTGACTCATCCATATGGCTAACACTGACAAAGGATCTACCAACTGCAGCATATGGTTTCAGGGTAAATCCTGAAAGGATTTGACTGACCTTGTCAGTTACAAAAGTTACATTTCTTGTTATATAGATCTTGCTTTATCTTGGTCTTAACCACCCAGCAGAAAAGTATAATAATATGGTATAAAAAGTAAAGACATATTAATATGCTGAGCAGTAAAGGGCTCAAGTCAACAACTTCTGACATTGCCAGTCCTACAAATACCCACTACTATTACAGACTACTGGATATATTGGATTATTTTGCTGAATTCACACACCTGCAATATTTAAATGGCAATAGAATACTCATCTCTGACAAAACTAAACAAAAAATGGAATACAAATGAAGGATCATTTTGTATCTGTACATACAAAATAGTTAGGATAGATATACAGCTACTTTCTTTTAATTCATTGAGAAGAAAGATTTGTACTAATAGTGTTTGTGGACAGGATATCATGTCTGCATCGTGTACTATGAATAACTACTAAAAAGACAACAGTAGGCAATGTATTGATTATTGAAACTGTCCTGCTAATCTGTTTTGAACCTGTCTCATTGCTATTTGTTTCTCAATAAAATTAATAAAAAAGGAAAAAGAAAAATAAATCAGTTATTAGAAACATTGTCTACACACTTCACTTTTCCCATTCTTTATATCAAAATATTATATATATTTTTAAAAGATATATATATATATATATATATATATATGAAAGAAAATTCTTTTTCACAACATTTGTTCCTTAACCCATTTTCATGTCTATTTTGGCCATTTTGTTCATTAGCATCATTTTAACACAGTAAATAAAGACATTTCAATGGTCAAAAAAAAGAAGCCAGTTTTCTTACATTTTCCTATTTTTCAGTGTGCAGAGAGACTAAGAGCAATAATCCCAATTTACCAATTTGTTTAGATTTGTACCCCCTACAAATTAAACCATAGCATGTCCCTGGAAGGTTTGTGGGGTGGTGGGGCTGAAAAAGACCCAGTTCTGTAGTAGGAAGCAACAGCGAAATCTTCAGCTTCCAGTTTGGTTGGTCAGACTCTTGGAGTCCACCTTCTCTGGGCAGAGGGCAGCTTGACAATCACCGCTGTTCTTCGTCCTCCCCAAGGCTTGGCACCAACCCCGACTTCCTACCCTTCCCTCCTTCCTCGTCCTATAGTCTTCAGCTTCACTCTCTGCCCCACCTCAGCTCCCATACTGGTTGGGCCCTCCTTTCTGCAAAGCGCTAGGGTAGGCCTCCTTCTCATCGCATCCTCACCATTGTGCTTTTCTCCTTCCACAGCCAATCACACAGTTGTATTCCTGCAAGGCAGTGAGCTAGCATGGCAGTTATGTTGGTATCATCTTGAACTTCCTTCTCTACACACTGCATCCAGGATCCACAGCCTGAGGTGCTGGGAAATAGAGCCTTCATTGGATGATTTTTTTTAATAATCAGGGCAGCAAACAGCTCCATCTTTGGCTGTAGGAAATTTTCAGCACAAATCCTGGAACAATACCCCAAATACCTCAGGGCTGCAACAATGCCTGCATGTAGAAGAAACGCACACACCAGTTGTCACGTTCAGGCCAACATTTTGCAGTATATGTGCCAATGTAAGTAGACAAATGGACATAATTATATATCTTAGAAAGGTCTGTTGATAAAGATGGTATGTATGGATTGTAGATACAACATGAGAAGAAAAATAGTAAGAGATAATTTGGTTATGGGAGGGAAATAACCATGGGAGCAGTTACAATGTGCTACTTGATTTTTATGCCTCACTTCACTGCTAAAATAACTACGTGTTTCCTTATGCATAGTTACATAGAAATTATGTTTAATTGATTATATACTATATTTTCTTGGTTGATGCTCAATTTTCAGAATGTGTTGCAAAGTTTTTTTTAATGTGGTATGATTAATTGCCCTCCACTTTCAGAAAAGCATTTAAAAAACCCTCTACATACACACCCAAAATTCAGTGGCTATGCAATATATCTTTGACAAAACTGCATACAGAGTTTAAATACACTTTTTAAACTTTGTGATGTTTTCTACATACATTGAAAACATAATACAAATAATTTATTGAAATAATGTATTCTTCCCTAAATAGAATATAAGTTTTCTCCTTAAATTTGGAAAAGTTTTCAGGAAGAGTTTGGGAACCATGAAGACTGGTAAATGGATGCACTTTCCTACCATATTCCAAGTAAAAAAATAACCTGCTTAGAGAATCAAATGTCTTACTAGAGCGAGTGTAAGTGACTGTGATTAGTGACATGGATGCCAGTACCTTAATGTCTGGATTTGGGTATCAGTTCTGTTACTTATTCAACAAATTATTAACCTTTCTGTGACTCAGCACAGCTATAAGATGAAAGTGATAACAGAACCTGCACCAAAAATTCGTTTGTTGGAAGAACTAAGCTTCTTCTTTGGGGGGGTTGGGGGGGAATGGGGGATTGAACTCAGGCCCTTGCATTTGCCAGGGAAGCACTTACTACACTGAGCCATCTCCTCGGCCCCTTAAGCTTCTTGTTACATATTTTGTTTACTAATCCAGTTTTCTCAAATTTCTCAACATAGTGTGGCAAGTGTAGGAACTTGTAGTAAGAAAGCTATTTGATAGTTCTGGGAAGGGAATGTCACACCATCTATGTGATCAATTATGAACTGAGATCAGTAGAAACCCATGAAAAGATTATATAACTTCAACTGAAAAATCCAAAATGCTGGATTCAATAACTATTTATCCCAGTGAGTCTGAGATTAAGTTCAACATTATTGTAATGTTGTTTCCTATGCAAGGAGATAGGCCACCTGGGACTCTACTCACACTATGTCTTAGTTCATTTTGTTGTTCCCTAGCAGAATACCTGAAACGGGAATTTACAATGAACAGAAATTTATGTTGCTCATGGTTCTAGAGCTTGGGATACCCAAGATCAAAGGCCTACATTGGGCAAGAGCCTACCTGCTGGGTCATCCTATGCTGGAAGAAGGAAAGAAAAATAAAAAAGATGAGAGGGAGCAGGAGAGGGAGAGGGGAGGAGCAGAGAGAAGAGAGGGGGAGCAGAGGGAGAGGAGGAGGAGGGGAGGAGGAGGGGCAGAGAGGGAGAGGGGGAGGAGAACAGAAGGGAGAGGAGGAGGGGAGGGGGAGGGCAGGGACAGAGAGAGGGGAGGGGAGAAGGGAGGGGAAGGGGAGCAGTAGTGAGAGGAGGAAGAGCAGAAGGGGAGGGAGAAGGAAAGATTATTCTTCTATTAAGAATCGGCTCCCACAATAACTAACCTGCATCTGTGCTGCCATCACTAATTACTCTGCGGGGCAGAGCTCTCCTGACCTAGCCATCTCCTGGAAGCCTCACATTTCAACATCGAGCACCGGGGACTAAATCTGCAATACATGAACTGTGAGAGATACAAAAGGTAGCAGATTATTAACAATTCATTTGTATCAAAGCATTGCATTTCTTCAAGTTTGTGATGTATATGTCACATTTGTAAATGAAATGAGCAACAAAATAGCAAAAGGTTAAACCAGTAAAAAACAGTGCATATTTTGTGTGCACATAAACTACACACACACACACACACACACACACACACACACACACACACATACAGAGGCATGAAGGCAGCACTAGAATCAGATAGTCTTTGGGAAACCTTTCCATTTATACAGGAGACAGCAGCCTGAGCGCCATCACTCACCTGGTGACAGATTTCCAAGTTGTAGATGCACAATCTGAGAGGAAATAACCAGCCTCGCACATGCAAGCCTTGCAAACACAACCTCGAGGCGATGGCTGCTGCCACTTGTTCAGCAACTTCAGCAAAACCCTTTTACTATACTGAATTAAACAGCAAGAACACCAAGAAGTGAGTTTCACATTGCTCCCCTACTTCATCTGTGGCCCCGGACTGCTGTCCTGCACCTCAGTGTCCCCGAGGGAAATCTGACCCTCTGATTTACAAGTCACCTTCACTTGCTCGGAACAAGTGACTTGGGATTCTGCACCCGCGAGGAATAGGAGGATGAAGAAAAAGAAACTTAGATAAGAAATCAAATTTGTATGGCTCTAAATGTATTGAAATAAAAATATAAACTCCAGATAAAATTTCTTAGAAATACGTAATTATATAATATCTTTCCAGAGTGTTCTGTACTCTTGCACCATAATTTCTAGTTTTTTTTTTTTTTTTTAATTTTTAAAGAATATAAAATAGTAGAGGGCCGGGGAGATAGCCCTGGCAAGCGCAGGGTCCTGAGTTCAATCCCCGACACCACAAGAAAAAACAAACTGGCCCATAGGCACAGTGGCACCTTAAGGTCACACACGGGGAACAGCTTTCTAGGGCCGGGGAGATGGCTCAGTACAATAAATGCTTCCTTGGCAAGCGCAAGGGTCTGAGTTCAATGCCTGGTTCCGGAAAAAGAAAAAAGAAAGAAGAAAGAATATAAATTAGTGATAGAAAAACAGCATTAGAAGTTATACAAGATCTCACTAAACAAAGTAATAGGAATTCAACAACGATTACTGTATGATATGATGCTACCTTCAAGTTAGTTGTTCATCTGTACATTTTCAGCAATGTGTGAAAAATATATGGAGTTTGCCTAGCAAGGGCAATTGTCTTCTTTCATATAATTTTATCTGGGTCTCACTTCATAGATCAGATTAGTGATTCTCATGTTTTCACCTCCCAGGTGCTGGGATTGGCATGCCCCACCCCGTCCTCTCCAGCACTGTCTCAGCGTGCCTTGGGGGCAGGGCCAGCACGACATGGGGAGGATCTAACCCCGACCAATGCGTTCTGCCTAAGCAGGCACATTTGTCTGCTGAGCTATGTGGCCGGTCCTCAAATAATGTTGACTGACTGTGGTTTTAAAAATCTTTGGTGTAAGAGGAATTTTAACCCTTTCTTCTCACTGTTGCCATACCGGGAGTCCAAGTACGTGTCGAAACGAGGAGAAAGATTACAGACTTTGGTTATCTTTAAAGCTAAGTTTTGCTTTCTGATTTCGTAACACTTCTGGGGTTGTTATGTTTTTAGGATTCAGACAAGATATAGGAATCAGATGTCCCAAAAATGCTTTAAGGCCTCCCGACTAAAGAAAGAAATTGAAACAGAGAATGTACTTTTAGACACTATGGAAACACTTTCTTGATATTACTTTATTTAGTCCTCCAAGGCTTCTGTTTGTGGCTGATTATTACAGAGGTACCCTAAACCCCAACTTACTGATGAGAGAAATTAGCTCTGGAAATTTTACTTCCATAATTTGTAGGAGTCAGAATTCAAATGCAAAATCTTCTACTGTGTCCTTAAATTTTATTCAGTCTTTAAATGATATCATTGACAAGTATGTAAATGTTTGGTGTCTTTAAATGTTGCTAATTTAATTATTGACCTCATACAAGAATGCTTTTTAGTTGATGGGTTTTGTTCTTCTTTGTAATATATGTATAATTTCTAGTTGTTTGAATCTAACAAAGGAATAAAACCTTCTAATCAGTGATCATAACTGAAAGTATTTCATACAACAAATACTTAGGTACACTTACTACATGCCATGCACCAAACCTTCATAATCACCAGCTCAACTAATTTTCACTCTAATAAAAAAATAAATACTGTTATAATTCCAAATTTTAAAGATGAGAAACTACAGAAAAGTTAGGATTAGTAATGTGTATCCGGTAGAGGCGGCCATTAAATGCCTGAAACAGAAATTCAAGTAATTTAGGCTCAGAGTCTGGGATTTTAACTAATATATTCTACTTGATTGCTTGATTTTGTTTTGTGTGTGTACTTATTTTTTGGTACTATTTACCCAGGTCGTAGTGTTAATCGTATGAACTTAAATTGCCTGGTGCCTTCCAAGACTGAGTAGTGAGATCACAAAAGAATAGCCACAAATGATACCTACTGTTCGAAAGTCTGCTGTGTCCTGGGACTGTACAGAATGCCCTAGGCTATCGAAGGTTATAGAAAAATAAACATACCTTTATTACTCTTGGTGACGCTTGATCAGTTCTGTAGTGATTCTCTCAGATTATTTTGTAATAAGAAGAATGCCAAGTATAAAGGCAAAGCAATGGAGTTCAATTGTGGAGTTTGTCCGGGATCATTGTTAGGGATTAATTCTGAACAGTCTCTGAAAATTTAACCTTTCCAATCATGGCAGCTTTTTGCAAAAGCGAAGTTGGAGTCCTTCTTGGCTTTGGTCTGTAGATGAGTTCTTTATTTATGAAAACTTGAGGGCCATCAGCTCACTGTTGGGTGGGGAATCCTTAGAGATGGGAGAATTTGGCAATATACCAACTATATCAACTACACGCCCTCACTTTTCCTACCCCTTACTTTCGTACTCTCCACAGGGTGCCTAAGAAAACAATCATATTATATTAGCTTAGCTTTATGGAAAAACTCAACTAACATATTTAACACACTGGTTATGAGTTCATTTCAAAACTGCCTCAAAAAGTTGGCCCTGATACTAAACAATATGAAGAGGAAGAAGGAAACTGTATTGCAAACCAGGAATTTCCAGCTGTTAGAATGAAACACCCCAAGGGCTGCAGAGATGTAATGCTTCAAGAATGGCAAGAAAGCGCTGACAACACTGCACTTCTGATGGCACCCACAGTTCGGAGATATGCAGGTGATCCTGATGAGCTAAAGCTTCTTTCCCAGTTGGGGGACAGATGCTGCGACTGTAGTAATAATGGGTGCATGAAGAGACCCCAGCAAGAGTGTAAGTGAAAGGGAAGGAGCTTTGCTGAGGACATGAATATCAAAGAGGGCTGCTCAGAGAGGACACAGTCAGTCAGCCTAGCTGGTGATGGCGAACTCCTACTGGGATAAAAAAAAATGAGGCAAATCTGATAAAAAGCATATTTTTAAACTGCTGTACATGGTTCAGTGCCTGGGTTTTCTCCACAGCACAGAGCAGACTGAGCCGGCTCTGAACACCTCTCCCGGCTCAGGAAGGCTGCTCCTACAAGACAGGGCTGACATTTTTGGCATGGTAGTTTGGAGAAGTTTGCATTGGCACCCTTTAGTTTGAAACTGGACTCTGGATAAACAAAGTTCTGCAGTTCCCAGTACTGCCAGACCCTTAAAATCCATAAATATCAGTATTCAACCTCCTCTTCCCCTCCCCAGTGAAAATGAAAAGAAAATGAAACTGCATTGGGGATTGTTTCCCTTGAATAAACACCAAACATACTCCAAAAACCAAAGCTACTCTCCTCTCTGATATTAAATCCAGGAATTACACTATGAAACCTACGTCTATAAATTCATGCTTGAGAAGGTAAAACTGTAGAAAGGGAGAAACCTAATAAAACGTGTCCACTCTGCACATGCATAGACCGTTCTCTTTCAAGTGAACCTCAGTATGATATAAACCTCACTCTGCTACAGTGAAAATCATTACACCCCACTGTTTCCACCATGGACCTCCTTTTCGTACTCAGAAGGCTTGACTGAAAGCATAAGCATGCCAGGGACAAGGAAATTGATGTCTTTCACTGTGTTAGAGTTCAGTTTGTATGTCTGAGAATGTGTTTCTCTTTTTGTTTCTGAACTGATGAAACCTTTGACACTAGATGCCAGGGCTGTTGCACCCTGTGTGACAGGAGCTAGCTTACCAGGAGGGTGTCTGAAGAGATGTTGTGCTGTTTGAACCAGACCCAAAGTGTGGTTGTCTGCTTGTTCAGGTGGCCACAGTCCTCCTAATGAAGTAACAGCCCCCCAGTTACGGCTATCCCCTACCTCTGGTCATTCCAAATGAAATGTAGCCAAGAAGATTCTGAAACTTGCCATGAGAAGAACTATGGGGAGATTTTATTGTTCAGTCATCACTTCTTTTCTCTACTTTGTCTCATCACAAAAGTGATATTTTGATAATGAGGAGAGAAGAATCCTGTGTTTTAGTTCAGAATTCATTTATCATATTTAATGCATTAGCACCAAGAAAGATTTAGAATTGTTTGGACTATTAAAATGTACATTTTGGAGATAAAATTTTCTTGGGGTTTTAATAAGAAAGGATTTTCTCTTATTTAACAGATTGTCTTATGTACCAGAAAAGATAAAGATAATATACCAGCAAAATAAATGAGCTCTCAGCCTCGTTGACCAAATTTATCTGTAGAACTGGCTTCCTCAAATTGTATTTAAAAGAACTTGTCTCCTCCTCAGGATATGTCTTTGTACTTTTGTCCTTTCCCCCAATCTATTCTATTAACAATTTCTTTCTCCCTCTTTCCAGAAAGATGAGATTAGGTTCTTATCGTGCTTCTGTAATGTCTTTTTGCTTCCTTAATTTAGGTCATGGCTGAATTTGTGCCAACTGGGGCCCTGTGTTAGACCATCTTGCCACATCTTTGGGTGCAGTTGCTATACTGCAAGGTCAGTGCTTCTAAGCCCTCTGTGGGGCATTCCCTTCCACTGACCCAAATTGAAACAATTTAAACCTTGCTTATGGCTGTTCCTTTCCCCCTTGCAAGTTGTGCTGCTGTGTGTTCTCAAGCCGTCTTTCCCTTGGGCAAGGAGAGATGAGAGTCACCATTTTTATTGTCATGGTGTCACAGGGTGTTTTATTCTGAAAATCATAGTCTTTCACACACCTGTGAGTACACAGATAAGCAGGGTGGTGCATGAAACTCTTCTATTAAAGGCTGTGCCATGCCAAAGACACAGCCAGATGGGGCTGTGAGAGCCCATCCCAGGATGGCTTCCTTCATGCCAACCATTTATGTAGCAAAGTGGAATTGTAATATTTGAGCTTTACAACTGTTTATTAAATTCTAAAGTGACATACTACAGAGTTCCCCTTAAGAGCAAATGTAGAGCAAAATAATCAGCTCGTGTTGATATAAAACAAGAATCTGAGTTGAATCACCAAGCAAAACTGGAGCCTTGAATTTCTGACAGGCACATATTGATAAATTGACAGCAATTCAAACAAGAGCTCTAGCCATGTGAACATCAATCAGTAGTAATGGAAGGTAGGATTTTCAGGAATCATGTTGGTCAATACCATTTTACCTTCACATGTGGGAGGGAAGATGCACTACAAGGGAAATTAGGAATTGTGTAGGGCAGGGAAATTAAAAAAAGAAAGGTGGCAAGAAACAGGTGATTAGGAAGGCCTACAGATGAATGAGTTAAGGCATTTCATATCTAAGTCTTTTTTTTTTTTTTTTGACACAGGGTCTCACTACATGGCTTGGACTCATAGTGATCCTCCTGTCTCAGCCTCCCCAGCACTGGGATTACAGGTATGCACTATCATGCCTGATTTCAGTGAGTCATGGTGTGAGATATAGGGAATCAAACTGGGGTCCTTGCACTTGCCAGCAGGCACTTAGACTGCCGAGCTATCTCCCCAGCCCAAGAAATACTGACCTTTTAAAATAATGAATACACCTTTTTCTTGGTACCAGGGATGGAACTCAGGGCCTTGTGCTTGCCAGGCCAATGCCTATAAAACTAAGCTATCTCTCCAGGCCTCATATTTAGTTGTTCAATACATTCTTAAGATCAAGTGATTATTTGAGGAGGTTTCCATACACTTAGGGTCTCCTACGTTATTTCTGGAGTGAAGAGAGTCTGTGTCTGTTCCCCAGGGGCTCCAGGGTATCTGAGAGCCCTTGGAGACATGAAAGGGGAGAGCTGGTGCTATCTTATGGTACAACTGGCAGGTGGGTTGGCTTCTGAGCAATGCAAGCCACACTATGTCACCACTTCTGGTCTCTTTCCCAGAAATCTCTCCACCACAATCCGGTGCTTTCTTACATTATAAGGAGAGAAGTTGGCTTATCATATTACTTTGGTTCAATCTCTATAGCTAGTGTATGGGCTCAATAATTCCATAGACTGGTAAAACAAAATCTATGTTTTCAACAAGGTGGTGCATGAAAACCACCAAGCTGGGGGTCAAGACACACACTGAGTGTCCAAATAATATTTGTAAATGAAAGTGAAGTAAGGCTGACGGCTTGTTAGAGTACAAACGCCAGAACAGAAGAACGTGAGGGATCTAGTGTAGCATAGATTTTTTAAAATGGCAGCAGTGTTCTCAGAGAAAATTGAAGCATCATAAAGAGGGTAAAGAGTAATTGAGAGCAAATACAAAAATCTTTTCACCAATGAAAAGATTAAAAAATTACAAAACAGAACAAAATAGAGATTCTGCAGTTGAAAGTAGAATTACTGAAATAAAAATGCACTAGAGAGTTCCAACAGCAGATCTAAACTGGCAAAAGAAAGAAGTCAAAAACTCAGACATAAATCAATGAATATTGCCCTGACTGAATTACTAGGGAAAATACACAAAATTTATTTCTTTGAAAACAAACCGACAACTAAATTGACCCCAAGCAAGGATAAGAAGACAGTCTAATTTCCAAAATCAACAAAGAAGGAACAGTCATATCATATGACCTTTCCAAAAAAAAAAAAAAAAAAAAAAAGATTGTAAGGGAATACAATGAACAATTATATACTAAATATTAGATAACCTACAAAGATACTGAATATTGAAACTGATCCAAACAGAAAATCTGAGTAGATTTTATGCAAGTAAAATTTGAAATAATAATTTAGAAAAATTTCCACAACGAAAAACAAACTTCTGTGGTAAATTGTACTAAATGTTTAAAAAGTACTAAAACCAATCCTATACATACTTTTCTAAAACAGAAATGGAAAAAATCTTCCCAGCTCATGTTAGTAGAACAATGTTATCTTGATACCAGCCAGAAAGATCTTAGGAAAAACCTTCTGTTCTTTAGGATTTTTTTTTTTTTTGTCTTTTTTTGAGACAGGGTCTCACTGTGCAGTTCAGGCTGGCCTTAAGCTCACTTTGTAGCTCAGGCTGGTCTCGAACTCACAACAATGCTCCTGCCTCAGCCTCCCTAGTGCTGGGATTACAGGCATGTGCCACCACGCCCGGCCCTAGAATTTTTATTTGAAATCTTCAACAAAATACTAACAATCAACATTTAAATAATTTTTAAAGGATTATGTATCATGAGCAGCTGATTTTTCTCCCAGGAGTATAAGACCTTTTGAAAATATAAAAATTAATCAGGGCTGGAAGATGGCTTGGTGGCATAAGCGCCTGTCTGGCAAGCACAAGGTCCCAAGTTCAATTCCTGGTAGTGCATGACACATAGACCCCTGAACTGGGCATGGCAGTGCACACCTGAAATCCCACCACTATGAGGGCTGAGACAGGAGGATCACTACAAGTCTCAATTGTATAGAAAGACCCTGTATCAAAAAAAAAAGACAGTGTACCATAACTCACAAGTATACCAAACTTTTGAGAAACTACAATATCCTTTCTTAATAAAAAATACTCAACACAGTATGGAAAAGGAGAATTCTATCAACATATCACATGTATTATATGGGAGATAAATGCTGTATATGTTGTTTATGTTATATATGTTTTGTATCGAATATGGGAATATATATATATATATATATATCATATATATATCATATATATATATATATGTATATCATGCATAGACGTAACATTGCATGTTTTATTGCTTAAAGACTGAAAGCTTTCCTTCCTAAAATAAAATGCAACTGCCCATTAACTTTCCTTATTATATATCACACAAGACGTCTAGCTAAAAAAAAAAAATTAGACAAAATAAAGCAAAATAAAAAGACACCCAAGTTCAAAAGGAGGTTATAAAACAATCTCTATTTACACATGGAATAATATAATATAAAGAAAAACCCAAGGAATCAAAAAACCACTAGTAGGATTTATGTACAAACTCAGTAAAGTTATAAGATACAGAAAAACCCTATTGTCCCTGTATTCTAGCAACAATCAATCCAAAATTGAAATTAGGTAAACAACTTATTTGTATTGATATCTAAAAGCAGTATACTCTTGAATAAATTTAACAAGACAAATTTAAGACCTATATGTTGAAAATATCAAAAGAATTTAGAGAAAACTTAAAATGGAAAGATATCTTATGTTTATAGATTTGAAGAATTAAGTTGTTACACTTAATTCTTCCTTCCTAAAATAAAATGCAACTGCCCATTAACTTTCCTTAATATATATCACACAAGATATATAATATTGTGTGAGCCTCAACTCAACAATGGAACAGAGTTGAAAGTTCAATGAAGTAACCCTCATATTTGTAGCTAACTGATTTCCAACCAGGATGCAAATGTAGTTCATTGAAGGAAAGCATAAATTGGCCTTTTCAAAATAACTATTCTGAGAATATTGAATAACACTATCCTTGTTGCCGTCCTGACAAACTGTCCTGGCAAATTGCCAGGACCCAAAAATTTTATATAAAAATATAAGAAACTCATATACTTGAAGGAGCCTCAAATGGGGAACATAAAGACAGAGGACTCACATACTGCAATATTAAAACTTAGTACAAAGCTGCCACAATCAAAACAGCATGGCAAGAGTAGACACATAAAAGCTAGGCATTGCAAGTACATGCCTGAAATTCCAGTACTCTAGGAAGCTGAAGCAGGAGAATCCAAACTTTGAGCCTCAACTAAACAATGGAACAGAGTTGAAAGTTCAATGAAGTAACCCTCATATTTGTAGCTAACTGATTTCCAACCAGGATGCAAATGAATTGGCCTTTTCAAAAAAACTATTCTGAGAATATTGAATAACACAATGTGGAAGTTTAATTCAATATAGTTCACAAACTTAAGAATGAAAGTGAAATCTTTAAAATTCTGTGAAGAAAACAAAGGTATATATAAATCTTTATGAACTTCAGTTAAATGACACCAAATATGAAAAGAAAAAGCCTATACTGAATTTCAAAATTAATCAAAATGTTTAAAAATAAATTAAAAACATTCACTTTTAATATACAACACCAAGCAAGTGAAAAGATTACCCACAGAATAGAAGAAAATATCAGCAAAAAATTTAATCCAGAACATGTAAAGAGCTCATATAAATTAATAATAAAAAGCTAATGAATCTACTTAAACTAGGCAAAGATATGAACAGATATATCTCTAACAAAGTTATACAATTTGCCAATGAGCTTATACAAAGATAGTCAATATCACTAATCATTTAGGCAAATGAAAGACAAAATTAGGGAATACCACTTTAAAACCATTAATAAGTCAATGAAAGGTGAATAATATTTTTTTCCAAAAAAGTGAAGAAATTGAAAGCTTCATACATTGCTTATTAGAATACAGAAGGATGTCTTTTTGGAAAATAGTTCTTATCAGTTCCTCAATAAGTTAAACGTAAAGCCGACCCCTGACCCAGTTCTTCCCCTCCTAGTTATATGTCAAGGAAAATACAAACTTGCCTGCACAAAAGCTCAAACAGGAGCAAGCATCACAGAGAAGGGACAGAATTTTACTAAACAAATCGATAGAAATTCAATAATTGTTATACCACATATTGTTGTCTTCAAATCAGTTGTTCAGATTATCAGGCACAATCCCGAAAAACTGATCAAAAAATTATAAAAAATTAAAAAGGAAGGGCTGTGAGATAGCTCAGTGGTCTACAGCGCCTGCTAAGGCGAGCGCTCAGGGACCGCAGTTCAATCCCTGGCACCACATGCCATGCCAGTCCTGTCCCCAGGGTGGGCTGCGCAGGCCAAATAAATAAATAAATAAAATAAAATGGAGAGAGGGGAAAAATTAAGCATCAATTGCTTCACTTCACAGGCCAGCAGAAATTAGCAGTATAGTTATCATTTCTTTCTTTTCTTTTTCTTTCATTCTCTCCTTTATTTCTTCCTTCCTTCCTACCTTCCTTTTCCTCCTTCCAGCTGTTCCTTCCCTTTGAACAGTTTCCTTTTTCTAGAAGAACTGAAAATATTACACCACAGTAATATATGTACACCCATGTTTACAGCAGTGCAATTTGTCATAGCTAAATATTAGAAACAACTGATATTCCTATCAACTGAGGAATGAATAAAAAACATGTATTTTTACACAATGGAGTATTTCTCAGCTACAAAAAGACAAACTTGAGGCTTTTATAGGTTCGTGGATGCAATTAGAGACTATATTTCTAAGTGAAATAAATCACTCCCACATGTGTAAACACAGTATTGCGCCCCCTCATGTAAGAACCCGAAAAAGGATATAA
>PVKA01022049.1:0-37689 GCA_004027165.1 Ctenomys sociabilis
ACAACAATGAAAATTCTGTCCATGTAAAGGCTAATTTTAACTCCCAAAAAAGTGTTGCAATTCTGTTACAGCACACAACTGGTTAAGAAAATAAAGCACAGTGCTTAGCAACTGGGCATCCTAACTACAGAAAGAGGCACTCTGTGCTCACCCATCCCTGGCAACTGCTGGGTCAGCAAGGCCAGGAGCAGGGAAAGCCGCCTATTTTTCAACACAAGCTGCTGCCGTTTCCTTATTGAAGCCCCGGATGGACAGATCATAAACCACCTCCTCCACTTTCTTCACATCATACTTTAAGCCATCATAGCGCTTCCTGAGAGAGTCGTTCTTCAGGTTGAGAAGGCGGAAACCAGAATCCAGCTCATTGATGAAGGTAGAGATATGGAGGGGCCGAGAGTAGTCTCCAGCAGTCACACTGTTGACAGACAGCCTCGACAGTTCACTAGCAAGAATTAAAACTCCTGAGAGATAATCTTCCACATCCAGATGAAAACCTTTCTCCCGATCTGGTTCAATGCCCAGAATTTCTGTAACTGCTTCTCGGGTCACTAATGTTTCTGTTTCCAAATATACAACAAATGCTGCCAAGAAGACCAAGCGCTGCAACACGAACCTCCAGTGCTCATGAAACCTGTAATACTGTTCAGCAGGAAACTTGGTCTTCAATGATGTGAGATGTGTTTTTACTGTGCCAAAATGCTCTCGAGCTTTCAAACACCTCTTTGGGATGTCCTGAAACCCAGCACCCTGATGGACACCTTGCAGTAGAGTTAAAATCTCTCGAGCTGTTTGTTCTAAACTCTGTACAACTTTTCGGATTTCCTCTCGGATGTCCTGTTCGGCCGCCAAAAAGCCCTGCAGCTCTACGAAGATTTCGCTCACAGACATGGCGCCAGGTACACAGCAATCAGTCAGTGTGGCAAGCGCGACCTCAGAAATGTGCTCCGAAGGCTACCAGCGCAGTCTAGCCCTTCGCCCGCCACCGCCGCGTCCACCCGGCTCTACGCCACAGCTGTCGCCGGGGTCCTCCTCTGGGGACTGATATTCTGAGGTGATCCCAATTACTGCCCACCAATGTAAATAAATCTGCCTCCAAATCCTGGATGGTGTTTTGGTGTTTCCACTTGCCATTGCATTTGGAGTGTTGGCCAGGAAGACAAATTATGCTGATCTCTTTGGTCACTGGTCATGACCCTTGAAGATGGAGCAAGACTTCTTCAGGTCCTAATGGGAAAGCATACCCTTGAGATTTCTCGAGTCTCCTTGGAGGCCTGAAGGATTCCTGGCTCACCGCTGGAGTGGCTCACACCATATCCCAAAAGGAGGAGGACATAAGATGTCTGTCTGTCTGCCTGATTCCCACAAGACCTCCAGGGGCACCCCAGTTAGTCCTGATTAGTTAGTTCAAGCAGAAGAAAAGCTTGATCACATCTCGTTAGTTAAGGTCATCCTCAAGAGAAGGGGGAATATTTAACCTGGAGTGCCTTCTGGATGAATGTGTGAGAGGAATACATAGTATATGCAACACGCTGCTCTGTCTGTGCACCAAGACTGGGGAGGACTGACTGTGGTCCTGTTTGGGCCCTCAACTGTGGCTCTGTGGCTAAATCTCCATGAGGGGCATGGCCAGGTGGGCACCTGAATGGTCTGTCTCTTAGGGAAACCTACCCTTTGTTGTGCCATCATTCAAGGGTATACAGCATGCACTTTAGGGAGATCAAATGGGAACTAATTAGTTAAAACTCATAGACCCTGACTGCAGGAAAAGGGGCTTTTACACAGTTAAGAATTATGCTACCTGCATATCAAAGAAAAGGAAAAAGAGAGGGCTGGCCAAATAGCTCAGCAGATTAAAGAACCTGCTTAGGCAGATGCAGGGGCCAGGAGTTCCATCCCCAGGCCTGCCATGCTGGTTCTGTCCCTGGGGCACACTGAGACTGGACGTGGTGGTGTGCACCTGTAATCCCAGCACTTGGGAAGCTGTAAATAGGAGGATCACTACGAGTCTGATCCCCATAGTGAGACCCTTTAGATCCTGCCCTAAATACAAAAAAGAAAGAAAGAAAGAAAGAAATGTCTTGACACCCTCATCAGTTGCTGTAGTTCTACCCACACTATAGCTTTACTACCCCTTCCTGACTCATCTACTTCCAGCCAACTGAACGAGTTCCAATTCATTGCCTGCATTTGGCCACAGAGATCCTTCCACCACTCCCCAGATATGCCTATTCTGGTCTGATGGCATCATCTAATACCTAACCAAGATGACCGTCAGCAATTCCTTCTGTGTTCAGGATTTTCATTGAGGAAAAATTGGACTGTCAGTCCTGAAAAATGAGTTGCACTGTGTAGGGTCTGAATAGATAGCCCTGAGAGCTCATCCATTGCAAAAATTGGAGGCAAACCTATGACTGTCCTGGTAGATAATGAACCAGAACTCTCTGACTTTGAAAGTTTCCTTGGTTCAGAGCATCCCTGGAGCAACTGGGTTTCTTGCCTCTCACCCCTTCTGACAGGTACAAATTTGCAGCCTTGGAGGACATCTCACCAAGCATCTTTATAACTTTGACTGTTACCTGAGAACAAAGAGACAAACATGTGTACAGATTGTACAAACAGACATACACAGACACTCCATCTACAACATCAGAGAGCACTCAAATATATTTTTTGGCCAAGATGAATTATAATAACCTGTTGTAATCAGGTTTACCAGGGAAATAATGCAGGATGCATAATTTATAGGAATATTTTGTAGTAGTCACACAGAGTCAAATACAAAAGAGTTCAGGAAATCTGCCCACATATTAAATACCCAAAGGATCCAGCTGAGGTCCTGGCTTCCATGGCAGTGTGCTGCATGGGTCCAGCTGAAGATGTAGAGTGCATGACAGTGCCCTCCCAAGAATCCAAATGGATGCCAAGAGCCCATGAGAATGTTTCATGCAAGGTTGTTTCAAGGATCTGCCCTGGGAAAGCCTCAAGGTAAGTGGTGGAAACTAGAAAGTCTATGGCAGTAGTATGCCAACAGGTTGAGAAATCTGCACTGGGGCCAGGAAGTGACTCTCCTCGAAGGAAGGACCAGAGCCACCCCAAAAAAGTACCACAGCCACCCTCAATGACAATGAGAATTTAAGCTCCTGGAATAACAAGAACAGCTGAGTCTATATCAGAAAATTCAGCATGACTAGCTTCTCCAGGACATTGAACAGTGCACTATCTTCCCCACTATAACCAGGAAGCAATGCTCAAAGTAAGGACCAGAGGTTCCCCCCCACCACCCCCACACACACAGAAAAATGAACTGCGGCCATTCTCAGTAACAACAAAGTCCTGAGCTTCTCTGATGATAACAGCCCAGTTCATACCAGGCAAGCCAGCACGACAAGCTCTTTCAAGAAAACCAACAGCCCTGCTTCTTCCTCTCCAGTTCTTCTTTTTATGCCATTGGCAATAATCTTTACATGAGTCTCCCACACCAAGCACCGTGCTGATTCAGTTTAGTTAGGTGTTGATGACTTTTTGCAATTTTAGAAGTTTGTAATTATACATAGACCACTCAGAATTTTGGTAGGTCATTTAGCAAAATGTCTTATAGTGGAATTTGGAAGAGATAAAATCTTTTATTTACAATTAGTACATATTTTTTGTATTTTGTCTTAATACTGGCAACGGGGCCGGGAAGATGGCTCAATGGAATAAGCACTTCCCTGGCAAGTGCAAGGGCCTGAGTGCAATCCCTGGTTCCGCCGGAAAAAAAAAAAAAAAAAAAAAAAAAAAAAAAAAAAAAAAAAATTCCCTTAATACTGGCAACTTTCATGTCCCCTTTATTTTCCTGCAGCGTTCGGCTCAGTTATCTCCATACACTCTATCACCAATACAGACCTTCAATTCCCATTTTTTGTTACCATCTCCTGGGCATCCTGGGATAATTTCTTTAATTGGTTCCCGGTCATATTTAGCTCCATCCTTGTCTCTCAGCAGTGGCATAATCTCTGATGCATTACTGACATCAGCTTCTTGAGAGGTAGGACCAATTTCTCCAGATCTTGGTCCATGATACAGCTGGCCTGCATGCTCTGGCACCCAAATGGGCAGTTCAGCACTTCATGGAAAAACCCAAGCATAGCCTTGACCCCAAATTAGCACTGGGCTGGGTCCTGTCCATTGTCCAGTATGAAGATCTTTCCCAAGGACACTTCTTAGCTTCTTTTCCTTTGCCTGATTGAATTGTCTTTCTGCTGCTGTAGACTCATCCCTAGTAGGATTTAAAAACTTAATAGTATAGAATGCCAAATGAAGTCTATTATGAGGTATGAATTTTGTAGGGAATGATTCCTTGTTTTTTTTTTTTTTTATTTGAATTTTGAGTGTACAGTGAGCACAGGTAACAATTCCTTGGCCTTGAGGGTTATAAGGAATTCCTGTGGTAAAGGAAATGTGGAAAGTTTTACAGAACTTTTGGAAGGCAGCACTTGTATAGGCTGGGCCTTTGTCAGGCTTAAGTGCCTGTAGGCAGCCAAGGGTCAGCAGAGGTACATGCTGTGGTCCCTGGCTCCATCTTTGCTCAGTAGCTGGCAGACTGTGGAGCCTCATGGGCCTCATGGGTCACCAGGTGTGGCCGTGGTGGAAAAGCCAGGTGAGGGCGTCACTCTACTACCACTGCCCACTAATCTGTTTGCCTGCTCCCTCACTGGTCAGCAAGAGCCTCCAGCTGCTGAGCTACGTGTGGGCAGGCCAGCAGTGTCAGAGCTGGGTGGAGCCCAAATGGCCACATGTGGGAGGCAGCTGGCCAGGCTTTTGGCCCTCCGACTGCCCACCACGGCCCGCAGCAGCAGCATGCAGATGCCAACTGCAGGGTGCAGCATCCCATGAGCTGCTTTCAGCACTGAGTCCAATCCACCACCCCAGGCTGGGCTGCCTCAGGGAGGCTGTCTGTGCTGTACTCCCCCACTCTCTGGTGGGGCCACAGCAGGCCCAGCTGGAAGTTCTGTGTAATAGGTTGGCCTTCCATATTAGCTTTGGATTTACATTTGCCCAGTGATAGCCTCATCTACACTTTGTACAGATACTAGAAGTGTTGTAGGCAGCTGAGTTAGCTAGGAATATTATAGGCAGTCAGACAAGGTCAGGCTCTCTAAAGAGATAATACAGGAGACAAGATATCTTGCAACTCTGTGAGGGACGGACGCTCCTGCTGTGAACCAGACCTAAAGTCCAAACAATATGGAAGGTTAACAACCTAAATTTGCAGATTAAAAATTGGAGAAAAAGGCTGCAAGGTCAGCCAACATTTTGGCCCTAACCTTTCAAGGTCAGTGAAGACTCAGGACATAGGAGAACCTGTACTATAACATCATGTAACTCAGTAGTGCCCCAAATTTTCTGATCAAGGAGATTGTGGGGCCACAGAGGAATGCGATCCATGATGTAGAGTGTGCCTAAGGAGAGTCACATGGAGAGAAAACTTTCTCTCAGGCTTCCACAGAGAGCAAACTGGTCAAGCAATGGCTGTGACTCATCCACAAGGCTGACACTGACAAGGGATCTACAAAGAGCAGTATAGGGTTACAGGATAAGCCCTGAGGGTACCTGACTGACCTTATCTGATACAAAAGTTACATTTTTTGTTATATAGGTCTTGCTTTAACTCAGTCTTAATCACCCAGCAGAAAAGTATAAAAATGGAGGTATATAAAGTAAAGTCATATTAATATACTGAGCTGTGAATGGCTCAAGTCAACAACTTCTGTGGATAACCCACTTCTATTGTGGACTGCTGATCTGTGTTAGATTGCTTTATTAAAAAAAATTATATATATATATATATATATATATATATATATAATTAGCCATCCATGTTGTGAAAATCTGTAACATATGTATTGTTTATGTTACCCTGTTTATGTCATTTGTTCTCTTTGTTTTTTGTTTTGTCTTTTTGAGACAAGGTCTCACTATGCAGTTCAGGCTGGCCTTAAGCTCACTTTGTAGCTCAGGCTGGTCTCGAACTCACAACAATCCTCCTGCCTCAGCCTCCCAAGTGCTGGGATTATAGTCATGTGCCACCACGCCTGGCTGTTCTATTTGTTTTTGCTTCAATTTTTTTCACTCTTCAAGTTAAAATACAAATAAATAAATTAAAAAAATAAAAAATAAAATAAAATAAAGGCCAAACAAATGCAAAAAGAGTAGCACCTGGGATTGATATGCTAAATAGGTGTCGATCACCTGGAAAGACCCAAGTGAGTCACTAGCCCAACTATGTGACTTGCTTCCCCATTTGGTCCTGGGCCTAATCAGTTTTACCTGAGCAATGGTGTTTGTAATCACATTGGCTAACCATAGTTTTGTCCCATCCCACATCCACCTAAGCGAGACCCCTTCTTCTCTACCTTAAGCCTTGCATGGTTTTATGCTATAAAAGTCCCTGAAAGAGACAGCTTCCCCGGGCAACACGCTCGGGTCCCCCTTCTGTCATTCTCCGACAGAAGCTTTTCTTTCCAATAAGTTTTACCCTCAACCTCCATTTGTTCCTAAAATTAATTCTTTGATTTTAGAGAACACGAACTCATACAGGTCAGGCCGGGAGTTTTACTTCCCTGTATCAGGTTTTTGTTGAAGCCCATGTTGCCCTTGCAGGTACAGCAGAGCAATCTTGGGCAAAATGTTTCTTGCTCACATAGCTGAAACGGGTAACCTTGTTCTTTCCCTTTCCTTTAAGCTGTGGATTGTATTGGGTCAACTCACATTTTAGACTATAAATGTAAATTTTGTTTTCTGTTGTGTAAAAATGTATACTCACCACTGTTTTAAGTTGTTCAGTAACTAGGGGCTGTTTCTTGCTGTTTGCTAAGATGAAATTCTTACCTCCTTAATTCCTGTAAACCAAGTTAGCTTACAGAGATGATTTCAAAAGGAAATTAAATGGGCTTTAATTTACGGGTATGGAAGGCTGCATGCACATACTCCAGTGCAAGGTAACCAGAAACTAAAAGAAAGCTGCAGAAAATTTAGTTTGAGTAGTGGTCACAATGACCCTAAAAGCTTTATTGTGTGTCAGCCAATGAATATGTTTACCAAACTGAATGTAGTTCCAGGTTTTAAAATGCCCCCTGCTTCCTGGGCTAGCTGCCTTGCCTTTCCGTCCTTTCCTGCGTGAGAGCTGATCTGGGTCCCTGAGCTCAGTAATAAATGGCTTTCCAAATTCCAATCTGGCTGATCTGATTCCTATTCTGAGCCACCCGTAACATGGATAAATAGTCCAAGTGAAAGTTGCTACCAAGGTAGTCCTTTGTACATACAAGGGGCCAGTGTGTGGACCAGTTTTAATCATTTCAGTGTAACCCATCATATGTGGGCTTCTAAAGTCTCTTTATAACATTTATTTGCATTTTTTAAAGGCTGATTGTTGAACAATTAACTTAAGGATGACTTTTTGTGTGTGTGTGTGTGATTGAACTCAGGTCCTTGTGTTTGCCGGGCAAGCACTTACTCTACTGAGCTATCTTCCCAGCCCTCAGGGTTTAATTTAATTTAACTTGATTTAATTAATTAATTTATTTATTTTTAGAATAACAAAAAATATTTTACTAAAACATAAGATTTACAAAATTTCCAGACAAGCCATACAAAATGGTCACAAGCTTTTTTTTGAAGGGGAAATCTACACTTGACTTCAAAATCACCATGTTTGTTGATGTTCCCATTTTGGTTCAGATAATCAGCTTGTCCATCTATAGCACCTAAAGGACTTAGCTAGAGAGTGTATCTTAAAGAACTGGTTAGCTGCTTTATAACCAATGCAATTAGATCACCATAAAAGGGGGCAAATTTTGAAACCAGCTCACCCCTCAAAAAATTGAATAGAATAAAATAAAGAACACCCATACTCCTGCAGCTAACCCTGACAACTACCTTCATTCACAGCGCTTTCTAATTAAACCATGATGGAAGAAATGAATAAAAGCAGAGGGCCACTGCCTGTAAACTTTTCACAACAATCCAGATGAAACTTCAGCCTCTGCTCATGCTTTACAACAGTGAATAGGGACAAGACATAGATTTGCTAATGTGCACTTAATCACCAAAGGACTGAAAATGTCTGGGCTTTTATTCTGTGATGTTCTAAGACTGTCCATTAAATGCAAGCAAAAAAAGGAAGAAGTCTTGGCAGAACAGAAGTGACACAAATTGATGATTGGATCGACTTAAATATCATTCATGGCGTATAGCCTAGTCCACGCTCTAGCTGTTTCTATGGCTTGGGCTTCGTTGGTCCACTACGTCATTTGCTAATGGGTCATCTGGATTAGGAGCACTCAACAAAGCCTGGATCGATAGCAGAACTGTGCGGGTCTACAGTGCTGGTGACCACTTATCTTTCAAAATATCTAAACATATTCTTCCTGGGGGCCAGGGAGATAGCTCAGTAGAATAAGTGCTTCCCTGGCAAGCATAGGGGCCTGAGTTCAATCCCCGGTTGAAAAAAAAAATGTGTATATATATATATATATATATTCTTCCCAACTTGTCTACATTAGGATGATAAATTTTGGTCATGAAATGTACTTTAGGTGCTGCCATTGGGTATTCTTTTGGCAGAAGTAGTTCAAGTTTAAAAGTCCCTCCTTCCAAGGGGGACTCCCCTCAGGGTTTAATTTTAAAACAGTGCTCCAAGCCAAATCTTCTAGGGTTGCCTAACAGGCATACTGCCTTCAAGGCACTCTATAATCAAGATCCACAAAGAAAACGTAAATACAGAAATGAGTAATACAACCAGCATTTCAGTATACATCCAAATACATCATTTCTGTATAGATATTCTTGGAGAGGTATTTGCCCCATTTTTATATGTGATACAGGCTCACCATGGAGCATATCAATAGGCTCAATGTTGAGGCTATCAGTACACCTCTGGGCTCAATATTTTTTCTTTCATTCTTTTTTTTTTTTGTGTGTGTGTGGAACCGGGGATTGAACTCAGGCCTTTACACTTGCCAGGGAAGCACTTATTCTACTGAGCCATCTCCCCGGCCCCTCTGTGCTCAATATTGATTATCTTGATACACCACTCCCTTTTGTGTGCACACTAGCAGTGTCCTCACCTGCTGCATGATGAATTTCCTCATTCCCCGGTCCCTGTTCAGGCACCAAACTGCTCTCTATGTCCAGCCTGGCTCTCAAACTTCCCAGGAAGAAGACTATGAAGGTCGGAAAGAAGATGAAGAAATGAAGACAAGGTACAGGAGCCTGGGGTCAGGCAGAGCTTTTCCCTGTTGGTGCTAAAATAACTGCTCAGGGATTGCAGAACATTTTGTTATGCGTGCGGCAGTTTGATGTCAGGTGAAACCACTATGCCTAACACCTAGCTTGCCTCTCACAGCCCATGCCCATGGTGCTGGAACACCTGTTTGTCTTGAGCACTCTGTGCTCTCTCTCTGAATGTGTGACCAGCTCCAGCTCAGTCTCCAGAGAAGCCAGGTGTGGTGGAGCACACCTGTAACCCCAGTACTTGGGAAGCTGAGGCAGGAAGACTGCTGTGAGTCTGAGGCTAGCCTGAATTGCATAGTAAGACTCTGTCTCAAAACAAAAACAAAAAAAACATGTTAATGCGATAACAGTTATGTTAAAAAATTGGGCTGCATGGTGCATACCTGTAATCCCAAGTGTCTTTACTCACTTTTGTTCACTGCTGAGACAAAATATTCAACAGTCAAAATTGAAGGGGCAAAGGATTATTTAGCTCACAGTTTATAAAGCTCTCAGTCCATAATCAGCTAGGTCTAAGCCAGGGTGGCTGGGCGGAGGGGCAGTGCAATGGAGAAATGGTTCATGGCAGGCAGGAAGTAGAAAAACACTTTAACAGTGTTAAAGGACCTTAACTGAGAGGAAGCCCGCTCATGGCTTTGAACCAGTGGGCGTCTAACCCCGGAGTGCTACGTGGGCACAGCCGATAGGTCCAGGTACACGGAAGCAATGCCCTAGCCTTAACCTTAGCCAAATGAGAAGTTGTTTGCTATGGAGAACACTCACCCCAGGTGGGGGTGAAAGGCAGAAGCCAGCACCGTCTTTCAGGCGTGGCTATTCGCAGCTCTCTACACTTAACAGTGATACTTTTCACAACAACAGTTATGCAAGTGGTATATCAACCCTTTTGCTTATCCAGGCTGCTCAGGGTGGGGAGCACTCACATCCTTAACCTAATGCTCTTGAGCCTAGCACTGCACCCTAAATCAATTCCACCATCCTACACTTACGTCCAGCCGCCTCTGAGAGAACCCCACCTATGAGCATATGAGGCTTTAGGAGGGCATCTAGGAACACGTCATAGCACCAGCTCCATAGAGACTGAGGCAGGATGATTGCACATTTTAGTAAGAAATTAAAAAAAAGTTTTAGTAAGACCCAGTCTCAAAATTAAAAAAGTAAAATGGCATGTGGGGAAGGGTTGCTGTAATCTCAATTATTCAGTTAGGTTGAGGCTAGACCCAAGTTTGAGCCAGCCTGGGAAATTTAGTTCAACCCTGTCTCAAAATCTTCAAAAGGCTGTTGCTCAGTGCAAGGGTGCTTGCCTATCATGCCTGGGGCCCTGGGTTCAATCTCCAGCACTGAAAACAAAAGCAGGATCAACATTCTTTGATGCTAGAGCAGTATCTGATGCCTACTCAGGATTACTCTGATGACACCCTGCTCACTGGAAGTTTGTCTGCATGTGCAAGGACACAGTGAGGGCTGTGTCACTTTGCCTAAGTCTAGTTGTATACTAACCTCTTAGATCTATGAATGTGAGTCCTACATAAGCTCTAGTTTTGGTAGATCTAGATTATAAAGTCCAAAGTTAATTTTAAAATAATTTTATTGAGAAATAAATAGCAGTGAGACGGTTGCAAAACCGATTAGTAGGACAGTTTTAATAATTAATACATTGCATATTGTTGTCTTAGTAGGGTATTCATTGGGCAAGATGCAGACATATCTTGTCCACAAGCACTATTATTACAAATCTTTCTATTCATTGTATTAAGAGAATGTAGCTGTTTATCTATCCTATTTTGAATATGCAGATACAAAAATAGTCACTCATTTGTATCCCCTTTTTTGTTTAGTTTTTTCAGAGAAGGGTATTCCATTGTCATTTAAATATTATAGGTGTGTGAATTCAGCAAAATATTCCAATATAATCTGTCGCGCGCCTCCTGCCTGCAGAATGACACGCGACCACCGCTCCTTCCTTCACCCAGATGTCTTTATTAAGCTTTCTTTTACATGGCGTTGCGACTGCCCCGAGCACTTCCCGTCAAGCCCTTAAGTACCCTCACTCAGCCAATCCCCACTTGCCACCTGGTGTTTCCTCTTAGGCTGACAGGGAGTGCCTTGGTTAGGCGGCGCTTGTCTTTACCTTATTAGGTAATATTTACAGCTAAAGAACACATTAGCGGAAATCCCCCGAGGCGACGTCGGCGCCATCTTAAGGCGCGGCCCTCCACTTGCTCCCCACAATAATCCGGTAATCCATAATAGTAGTAGGTTTTCCATAAGACTGGCAATGTCAGAAGTTGTTGACTTGAGCCTTTGACAGCTCAGCATATTAATATAGCTTTACTTTTTATACTTCATTTTTATACCAAAGTTTATAATGCCCTGTGTCTCCATTGGTTATAGTCATTATGAAGAACCACCCAGTACATAGAAATGGAACTTACAGTATTACTTCAAAAGGGATTTTTTTCATGAGTTTTCAGCCTATCAAAAGTCATTTGGTCTTTTCCTGTACAGAGTTAAATCAGATAGATAGGTTCTTAGGATGAGAAAAAAAGGGGCAGCTGAAGTGTAAAAATAATAAGCTCCATGAAGCTCCATGAAAATATTATCATGACAGACTTCCCTGCCTATCCCAGGTCCTTGAGGTGGATGAGAAAGCAAAGAAAGAGGAACCGCATTACAGTCTCTGCTTGGCTTTTCTTTCCCCTGTCTGTCACATCAGACCTGTTTCCCCCAACTCAGGCTCCGAGTCTGGCCAGAGTCCAGCTTTGCTCAGTTGCTCCCCCTTCAGGAAGACTTCCCTTCTCATGGTGTATAATTCTGAAGGATAAACAGCGGCTACTCTTTGGGGGTGTATTTATAATAGGCTCTTTAGATATGCTTGCTGTTTCTGGAAATGTCGTATAAATACGCAAGGCACATTCTTTCCCATGTTACAGATGAGAAAAGAGACTCAACAGAGATTGAATACCTTGCTCTAAACCCCAGGCTAGAGTGACAGAAGCAGGGCTCAGACCTGCACTTGGCTGGTGTCCAGCACAGTCCCCATCACACTGTGCTGAGCTGAGCCCTGTCTTGGTCCTCCAGCTCGGTGTGGAGCGACATCTGTGCTCTCCCAGGCTGGACCTGCCTGAAGGTGACACTCCGAGGAGGCTCTGTCTTCCCACTGGCTGCCAGCTCCAGCCCTTTATAACAGGGTCAGGGGTTCGCCTTGTTTTAAACCTTTGTATTTCCTTATCTATGTTCATTGTAAAGATTTCTTTTTAATTCTAGTGCATTAGTTAAAAATTTAAACAGTGCTGAAGTTGAAACAAATAGAAGTAAAATCTCCTTTACTGCCTTCTTCTGATCCTATTCCTGAGTACAACGATTATCAACCTTTCAGGGAATAATTTTCACACTTTTGTATGTTGTGTGTGTGTGTGTGTGTGTGTGTAGGAAGAACTGCTTTCTCAGAGTTTGGTTGTCTGTGTGTCATTTTTTTTGAAATCATTGTCCATTCCAGGTTGTAAACTGCAGAAAGATAGATTTTAAAAGTATTTTTAAATTAATCTGCGTAACACCTTGCACAATAACGTGTTTTTGTTGGATTTACAGGAGCACCTGAGGGGGGTTGCGGGAGAGTGGCAGGATTCCTCTCTGAGAGATCCTGAGGTCATCAAAGGAAAGGGGTCGTGGGTCACAGGGAAGAGAACACAGTTCAGAAAGCTTCCAGGCAACTGACCTGAACTGCCGGGCTGTGCACACGGGCCCCTGCTGTAAAATCACTTCTGGGAGTTGTCCGGTGGCCCAGGGGAAGGGATCCTACTGGAAGGGGAGGCCCGAGGGCGGGCGGAATGTGGGCTGGGCCACGTTTAGGGTTACAAGTGCCACAGAGGCGTGCTTTGGCCACACTTTAAATAGCCAGCACCTTCCTCTGGCCCCTAGATAACTCTTCTCCCCCCGGCTGGACCTCTGGCAGCAACTTCACTAAGGTTCGAAATGTTTTTCTCTCTCTCTTTTTTTTCTTTTTCTGTTTCTGGGTCTCAGATTGTGGGTTGATAGATTCAGAGGCTTAAGAACCAATTTTGATTTTTCTCCTGGAAGATGTTTCTGACACTTAAGATGTGCATATGCAAAGACTGTATGCTGTTTTCTTGACTTTTGGAATCTTGGGGGTCTCATGACTTAAGGAACACTGTGCTTTGAAGAAAGAGAACCCCACCCACACTGAGAAGAAAGACACTGAGTTTAATTTCAATTAAACAATGACTTGGCTGTGCAATTAGGTGCTAATCAATTCCCTCCCCCATATATATATATATATATATATATATATATATATATATATATATATATATATTCCTTTTAGCTAAGTATATACTATCATTCCCACATTTACAGAAACAAACTAAGGCTGGGTTATTCATTAACTTCTCTGCAGTTAGACAATGCTACGAGCCAAAAGGAAGGTTTGAACCCAGGCTTGTCTGACCATAGCTAGTGCCCCTTCAACTGCAACAGGATACTCCTTGATGCAGCTGTAGTGAGGCTGAGGGGAAGGAGTACTGCTTCTCTGAGGATCTTTCCATCAGTGGAAGACATCCATTAGATAGTTGGTTAAAGGGACACAGATGAACGCAAGACCTCACCTAATGAGCCTCTTCCAAGGGGTGAGGAGACCTTTGGGGATGGCTTGCTCTGGCTCCTCCTCCTTGACCCACAAGCAATCTTTGGGGCCTTTCCCTCAATGTATCAAATGAGCAAAGGCATCAACAGTTCCCTGACTTTCTCTTTGACTTTCTGGACCTGACAGGGGCCTGACTGCAGAGGCGGAGCCAAATTGTCTATGGCCCAAGGGGATCATGCTGGGACAGTTCTGTTAACAGAAACTTTTTGTTGTTGTTGTTGTTGAGGCTTAGGGAAAAGTCAGCTTGTGTACCTCTCTAAAAAAGAAATCAGAGGGACTGGGGAGATGGCTCACTAGAATAAGTGCTTTCCTGGCAAGCACAAGGGCCTGAGTTCAACCCCTGGTTCTGCAAGAAAAAAAAAAAAGAAATTAGGAAGAATTCACTAGAAGACACTTAGCTGTGCAAATAAATTGCAGCAGTTAATGTAATTGAAGAGGTATAATGATGGCAGGAGGGACAGAGGAGATCAAGTCTGTGCTGTACAGTTCAGGAGGTCTATGGCAGCAGTCACGTCATTCAGCCTCTCTGAGCTACATCATATTTACACAGTAGAGGCAATAACACGTCGGAGGGATGTTTCAGCATTAGATGGAAGGACCCTAGGGGAAATGAAAGGACCACAGGTGAATGCCTGCTCTGCAGTGCTTGTCCTCAATGTGGGCTGCGTCCAGTCTTATCTCCTAATAGCATCTAGAACAGACCTTTGGCAGCTCTGGCAGTGCCATCTTTAGAAATAGATGGTTCCTTATCTATTTTATGGTTGTTGGTGTTTCTGTAGTGGTAGCAATCTTTTCTGCTGTAATGTGTCTGTGCTTGTCAACACACACACACACACACACACACACACACAAGTAGTTCATCCTCTTTTGCTTTCAGTAAGAAATGGAGGAATAAATACCTACACAGCTCCAGATTATCTTGTTTGAAGTCATTGGTACCCTTCTCTTGCTCAATTTTCCACATTCCTTTGGAAGGACTTTATTTATTTATTTTTTATTTTATTGAAGTACAAATATCAATCAGACAGTTTTAAGACACCTTAACAAGACAGATTCGATAAATTAATACACTGCGAACTGTTTTCATAATGTTTTGGTATCGTACAAGGTGCATACATGATATTATACTTACAGACATTATTATAGCAGATGTCTCTTATCAGTAAATTAAGAGTGTAGCTGTCGAAGGATTTTTTAAAAACTGACTTTTATTTTCACATTACAAAAATAAACATGTTCTTTGATGAAAATATAAAAAAACATAGATTAATAACATATTCCTATAATCTAACTACTAGAGGGAAATATTTTGATAGAAAGCCTAATCTTTCAATACATATAAACTTTATAAAATATTTCCCAAACATATCATACAGTGCATACTGTTTTCACTTCATATATTATGAACAGGGTTTGTTTCAATATACTTTCTACAGTTTGTATTTAATTTATTTATTTATTTTTGCGGTACCGGGGATTGAACTCAGGAACTTGCGCTTGCCAGGCAAGTGCTTATTCTACTGAGCTATCTCACTGGTCCTTGTATAGTTTTTAAATGGTTAAATACTAGTTCATTGTATTTGTTTGCCATACTTTGTTAACTCTACTGTGTTCAGCATTTATGTACTTTATATTTTTTGCTTTTATAAACAATGCAAGCCGGGCGTGGTGGCGCATGCCTATAATCCCAGCACTTGGGAGGCTGAGGCAGGAGGATTGTTGTGAGTTCGAGACCAGCCTGAGCTACAAAGTGAGCTTAAGGCCAGCCTGAACTGTATAGTGAGACCCTGTCTCAAAAAGACAAAAAAAAAAAAAAAAAAAAAAAAAAAACAATGCACATCCTAAATTCCAAATCCTTGCTTATAGCCACAATTACTTATTTCTTCTGCAAAAGGAGTAAGTGGCTTTGATAATATGTATGATCTCATCCTGAAGAAACCAAAGCACAGACCAGTATAGTCAAGCTGGCTGTAGCATGGCAGAGAGAACTCAGCCAACTAGGGCTACATGAACACTTCCTGGTCCCCAAGTCCCAGCCTGAGGCAATCTGGGTAGAGGAGGCAAAAATCTGTACCTTCAGTATCAGTGCTTTGTTTCTGCAAAGAGGAGGAAAGATAGTCCCAGTAGATGCTGCCTGGCTGTCCAATGAGATATATGAAAGAGGACATCGTCTGCAGAAAAGGAGGATTCACCCTCTTGAAGTGTCTTTTTCCCCTTGGAAATTAGCTAGTGAAGGAAGGAGACTTTCTTTTGGGATTCCCAACAGTAACAGAGAATCCCACTTGTTTTCCAGGTGGGATGAATAGCGAGGTCTCAGGCACCACCAGTAATGGCGAAACAAAACCAGTGTACACAGCCATGAAAAAGGCAAAGGAAGATGACACTGTGGAGCGGGGGCACTGGAACAACAAGATGGAGTTTGTGCTGTCAGTGGCCGGGGAGATCGTTGGCTTAGGCAACGTCTGGAGGTTTCCCTATCTCTGCTACAAGAATGGGGGAGGTGAGAGCCACTGCACCCTCCTGCCCTCCTGGAAGACAGTGCTTCCACCTCCTGCACTTACTGCTCCTCTGGGGAGGCCAGAGATGCTGGCGTCAGAAGCACCCTGAAGGCCATTAAGAACACTGCAGGAATCTGAGGTCTAGAAAGCTACGTGAGTGTCCTAAGGGGCTGCCAGGTACCGTGCTGCCATGTAGAGATGGAAGTGCAGGCTTGGAACCAGATGGACCTGGGTTTGCACTATAGCTTTGCTGCTTTCTGTGTGGTCTGGGGAAAGTCACTCAGAGCCTTGGTGGCTACTGTAAATCAAGACAGTAATATCTATCTCTTAAGGTGGTTGTAAAACAGAGATAATGTATATATAAAGTGCTTAATAAACAGTAGCTACACTGATGATAATACGGATGCCAGACTGTTCTGTGGTCTTGAGATTCCTCAGCCTTGGCTGCGTGGCTTTGCGTCTTCCTCCTCCTCAGCTGGCACCATGACATTTCTCAAAGCCATCCATGGCTCAGATGCCATGTACCCTGGTGGCTCTTCTTTCACAAATTTCCAACTACAAGTGGAAAATTCATATGTGAAGGGGAGAGTGTCAACTCTAGCTCCTTACTATGTCAGGATTCACTTTCCATTCTCCTCCATTCCATCTCCAGGTGGTGACTCTGGCATCCCCATGGCAGTGGTGGTAACTCTGCAGTTCACCCTTTGTCAGGGAATCCCAAGTCTCTGAGGGAAGTCCCAGCAGGATCTCCTAAGTACTGAAGAGTTATAGTTGACCAAAAAGTTTTAATTGACCAAAAGTTAGGAAGATCTTCAGCTGGTAGGTAACACATACAGGTTGGGTATTCTTATTTGCAATGAGCTTGCAGCTGGGGCTGGAGGAATATAGAATGCAGAGGCAGGTCACTAGGGAACATCCCAAGGTTACAAAGACTGGGAGGTAATCTAAATCAACATCCACCTTTTTGAGGGGAGTAGGGGCCTGCAAACCCCATCTCCAGTGGGTTCTGGAGAAAGAAAGCATACAAGCCAGAGTGGAGGAGGCAGGAGTGGGGGAGAACACAAGAGAGATGCTTAGGGCCATGCAATCTCATTCCCGGGTTTGTGACAACTGGGGACTAACCCTACGGTTGGAAGTTGATTTGTGTTTTTCCAAAGGGATAACAATGAGCTCATGTGTCCTTTCTCCCCAGGAAGTTTTGGCCAGTGGCCTGAAATGGCAGGATTTTGCTCAAGCTGCAGAAGCAAGGGGAGAGGGCTTCTTATTCCTATCTAGTCTTGGGTATCCCTCAGGCTTGCTGTGGAATTTGAGCCTGAGCTCTTCTTGAGAGACTTTAGGAGGGGAGATGAGGCTGGAGCACTTCCCCTTGGGAGATGGGGGTGGGGGGTTGGTGAGGGGATGGGAGGAGATGAGGCTGGCCCAGGGCATAAACAGGAGTCAGGGACTAAGCTAGGCATCGCAGCAAGACCTCGTAACCAGCTTAGCTCCTCACATGCACAAAGATTAGAGGGTGAGCAGCTTTCCCCAAGCCTCTCTGGAATTGGGTGAACATTGGCCTGGGAATTAACAGGCCTGGCACAAAGAGGTGAAAGACAGTGCTTCCAGGTTTCATTCAAAGCTGCCAGGATGAAGGGGCCCAGCAAAGGGGATCAGTGATAGGCGGAGCTGGAGATACAGGGCAACTCTGGGGTCTGTGCTCTGCTCTAGGTGAGCAGCGGGGATCCTACTGACTTCTTTGGAGGCAAACACAAGTGCATGAAGAAAAGTGTGCTTTTAAGCCGGGCATGGTGGCGCATGCCTGTAATCCCAGCACTCGGGAGGCTGAGGCAGGAGGATTGTTGTGAGTTCGAGACCAGCCTGAGCTACAAAGTGAGTTTAAGGCCAGCCTGAACTGCATAGTGAGACCCTGTCTCAAAAAGGCAAAAAAAAAAAAAAAAAAAAAAAAAAAAGAAAAGCGTGCTTTTGTTTCTTGCAGGGATGCAGGGCAGTGGGGGCAACAGGATGAGTGCTGAGGCTTTGTTCCCCAGAAGTGAGCCTACCTCCCACTCTTTGAACCTGGTAGTTGACATTTTAGGGGTCCTGAGATAAGATCAAGTTCTCTCTCTCTCTTCATTATTCATTACTGGGGGTTGAACCCAGGGCATTTACACTGGACCACATCCCCAGCTCTCCCTTGCTAAGTGACTTAAGTTGCCTAGGTAAGAGTTGAACTTGGAATTCTCCTGCCCCAGTCCCGCCACTCCCAAGTGCTGGGGTTGTGACATGTGCCACCATACTTGACTAGTCCAGCTTTTTCTTTAAGCTGTATGTCACTGCCCACAGATCTGTCTCTTAATGTGGCACGAGGCCTTAGCATGCCTTTTCTCTGTTTGCTGATGGATGACGGCAGCTGAAGGGGTGTGTTCTGAAGGACTTTGGAGCTAGGGGCAGGCACCCAGGTTTGCTTTGAAGAGTGTGAATCATCCAGGGGCCAGTGGGTGTGTTTGTGCAAAGGTTCCTCTGCAAGGATGTGTCTGGTCACTAGAACAACTCAGACCTGCCTGCAGTTCTGCTTTTTTGGTGTTTCCAGTAGCATAGCCACCATCATCAGTTAACTCCCCCATCTGCCAAGGAAAACAAGCTTCTACAGAGAACAGGTCCAAGGATTTCACCTTGCTATCTTCTTTATGCTAAAGAGACTGATGCTTCTTTATGAAAGAAGACTTTGCTTTTGGTTTGGGGAAGCAAGCTGCAGAGAATGGCAATCATTTAGATTGATTTGACCCCTTTCCACCTGTAAACCTACAGCTCTCAGGGTGGAGCTTGGGCTCGTGGGTGTGACAGGAATGTTCCATGCAAGTCTAGGAGGAGAATGCTTGGATATTCCAGGGAAATACCATGAGCACTTTCCCTTGAGAGAAAGGTAATGTGCCCAAGGAGTTGCTTCTGAAATCATTTTCTGAGTCTGTAGCTTTACAGAGCCACTTTTGGGCTGGGGGTGGGAATGACAAAAGAGGAACTTAGTACTTGTTCGGTGAGGAAGTCAAGGATGAAAAAGCCCCCAGTGTATATCTTTAATTCCAAGCTATGATAAGCGATGTCTTCTTTGGTTTCTTTCAGCTTCAACATTTGGTAGATCTAATTTAAAGTGAGTTCCAGAAAGGAAAAGACAAGGTAGGAGTATGGGTAGGCAGGATGTGGTACTGCTCATCCTGCACTCAGGAGGCTGAGGTAAGAGGATCGCTGAGAGTTCAAGGCCAGCCTGGGTTACAAAGTGAGTTCAAGGCCAGTCTGAGCTTCATAGCAAAAACCTGTCTTAAAAAAAAAAAAAAAAAATCAGAAGTATCAAGTAGCACTTTTAGGGAGCCCGTGGGAGGAGCTCAGTCATTCTTAGGTATTTATCCTCCTTGTCACCTGGGGTCATGGCCTCCTGCGCCCAGGTCCCACCTCACTCTGAGGCTTCCTGGATCTCCAGTTTGTCTCTTGTATAGGCATATTGTCAACTGAGCCCTGACACTGTTATTCAACACCAAGTATTTACTAGCAAAGACCAGGAATGGCTTTGTGCCAGGAATGGCTTTGTATGGTTGGAATACATTTCTAAGCACAACAGACTGGTGCCTTTCCTTGTGGGGCTTATGTTGTAGAGGAGACAGAAAGTACACAATAAACACAGTAGATCAGAAGTTAATGAGTGCTGTGGAGAAGGAACAAATGAGCTGGGAAAGGGATCAGGAGCGTGGGTATGCATGGTGCAGTTAGGGCAGGCTTCGATAAGGAAGTCTGAACAAAGGCTTTCAGTAGTGAGCTGGGCATGTGGGTATTGGGGCACAGTCTACCAGGAAGAGTAAACAAAGGCTAATGGTCTTAAGCAAAAGGATGACTGGCTTGATTCAGGAGCTCCAGGCAGGCCAGGGCCAGAAGCAGGGGGAAGGAGTAGAGTTATAGTCAGAGAAGCACAGAGAGTGTGGGTGAAAGCAGCTACTGCCTTGTTGGCCATTGTAAGATTTGGGCTGTCATTCTAGTGATGTGCAAAGTGAGGGCAGAGTTTTGAGCAGAAATGGCATAATCTTAGGCTTTAGGAGGATCTGTCTGGCTACTGCATTGAGAACTGATTATCAGGCAGTAAGAGCTGATATGTACCAGGTACAAGGCTAAAGTCCTTTTTTAAATTAATTTTGTTAAGAAAGAAATAGCAATGGGACAGTTTCAAAACAGGTTAGTAGGACAGTTACAATAATTAATACATTACATATTGTTGTCTTCATAGTAGTTAATCATAGTACAAGATATAGACATGATATCTTATCTAAGCACTATTAGTACAAATCTCATTGAACTAAGAAAGTAGCTGAATATCATCTTAACTATTATATATATATATGTATAGTTTTTTCACTACAAAATGGTCTTTCATTTGTATCCCCGTTTTTTGTTTAGTTTTGTCAGAGATAGGTATTCCATTGCCATTCAAATATTGTAGGTGCATGAATTCAGCGAAATATTCCAATATAGTTCAGTAGTCCATAATAGTAGTGGGTTTTCTGTAGGACTGGCAATGTCAGAAATTGTCGACTTAAGCCTTTTATAGCTCAGCATACTAATATGGCTTTACTTTATATACCTTGTTTTTATACTTTTCTGCTGGATAAGGAAGACCTATATAACAAAAAAATGTAACTCTTGTATCTGACAAGGTCAGTGAAATCCTTTCAAGATTTACCCTGTACAGCAATTTGTAAATCTTTTTGTCAGCGTCAAGGGCTAAAGTATTGAAGCCAATTTTTTAAAAATGTATTTGATAAAGGGCCTTACTACATAGTGATGCTCTTGTTTTCAGCCTCCCCAGTGCTGGGATTACAGATGTGCCCCACCACCCCTGGTCTCAGTGGCCGGCTCAGCATGCCCTGATTCAGGGCTGGAATGGCATGTGGTGCTGGTCCTTGCGCCAGCCTAAGCAAGCACTTAGTTTGCTAGGCTATCTCACCAGCCTCCTTTGAAGCCAATTTTGATTTCCATCTTTTATAAGCATTTTTTTTTTGTGTGTGTATGCAGAACTGGGGATTGAACTCAGACCCTTGCGCTTGCCAGGGAAGAGCTAAGCCATCTCCCCAGCAATCCATATTTTTTATAACTGTTAGTTCTACCCAAACACCCAGGTGCTGCAACCTGCAGAGTGGGGCTTCCAGCGAGGGCCTCTCTGGCTCCCGGAATCCTGACTAATGACAGACTGGATTCCTCAGCACCCAGAGTATCTCAGACTGTAATCCCCCAATGAGATATGCAGCATATGACCAGTTTATATCACTTCCATTGCTACCACTGTCTTTGAGTAATCCAGGATATTAAACCTGAGCCAATAGAAGTGAAGGGCTGCCATTTGCTGAAATATGGAAGGTTGTGAAAGTAGCAGATTTTGAGAGGAAAATGAGCTGAGTTTTGGGAATGGTGAACTGGAATATCTATTAGATACTCAACTAGAGTCATTGAATATCAAGCAATCAAGTACACCATTTGATCTGAAGTTGGTGAGAAGAGCTGGTTACAGCTGGGGTCTGAAAGAAGTGGAGGAACCAACAAAGGAGGTACAGAGAAAGAGCGTCAGTGAAGCACAACTAAACCAAGAGAACCAAGAACTTTGGAAAGCAAAGTAAAAAAATTGTATCAGTGAGAGGGGAGAAATGACCCACATCAAATGCTACAGATGGGTGAAGATCTGACTCTTGGACTTAGTCGCATGGAGATCACTGGGGCCTTAATAAGAGTGACTACAGTGGAGTGCTGGAGCAAAGACTGACTGGCATGGGTTTAAGATAGTGGGAGAGATGGAGAAAGAAGAATTGGAACTCACGAGTGTGGGTTATTGGGGTAACACTCAGGAGTGAGTGAAGCCCAGGTATTCCTCTCTTCTTCCTGAGTTGGGAGTGTGCCCAGTGAGTCCAGCCATTTGAGGATGAGTGTCTGCACTGGCCAAGTTGCTGGAGTAGTTGCAAACTTCAACTATTTCTCACATCCTCCACCCCATGATCCTTGGGGGGAAAAAGCAAATATGACCTTTTACCAAGACCTGTCTAACCAAAGCTCCAGCAATGGAGAAAGATACCCTGGAACCCCCAGGCCACATGATATGGGGACAAGGGGGTAGGAGAAGCTTTTGGAAATGTGGTTCAAGTTGGTGAAGTGAAAATTTAAATTATTTTCCTACCAATCTTGGCTCAGACAAAACCAGGCTATCTGCCAACAATTTTCACTTACTTTCTGTGTCTTCTGTGTTGCTAAAACCCAGGAGCAGAGATTACTTCTGCCCAAACCATTGAGTTTGGCTAGTCTCAAAACACATAGCTGGAGACAATGTGGTGTGAGACAGGTGATCCCTTCTTCCCTGCCCTCTCCAGGTCCTTCTTTGGATCCTCCATCCCTTAAGGCCCTGATCCTGGGTGCTTCAAGCCTGCCCTTCAGGCAGAGCCTCCTTGGAGGGATGCCTGGGCCTGGAGTCCCCACACGAGGCCACAAGCCCCACGTGGGGCCAAAGCCCGTGGCAGTATTGCAGCTTGGCTCTCAGAAATAGGCACAATGGCGGGAAAGGACAGGAGGCTCATCTCAGCTCTGAACCCTGAGGGGAGAGGACACAGGGGCACCGGGATAAAGAGGACTGACTGAAGTCAGAGGTAACTAATAGTCTCAATCCTTTTGTAGACAGCAAAGACTAAAGAGGCTCCATCAGCCAGTAATTGCTACTTGTATAGTGTGTGACAAGTTGTTATCATTTTTGGTGAATTCCTGAATGCCCACCCTTAGTCAGGCCAGCAGCTGTTCTTGTGTCCTCTCTCTCTTCTGTTGCCCAAAGAGAATATCCGTTTATAATCTTTAAAAAGTAGCTGGGATACATCGGGTGACACCACAGAATCCGCTCCTTTGGAGAGGGGTGGCCAGCTGAATGGCTTTTCTATGGGAAAAAGGTAGCAGATTTTAGAATTTTGAGACTTAGTTTGGGTGATTTGAGAGTGCAGACACCTGATTGCCATCTACCATCTTCAGGACTAATTCTGCTTTTTTAAAAAAAAGTATTTGGTTGTTACAGGGTCTCACTACACAGCTCAGTCTTGTGGTCATCCTACTGTGTTTGACCTCCCCAGCGCTGGGATTACAGGCATGCGCCACTATGCCCCAGAGTCTGGCTGCTCACCATGTCCTGGGGGCAGGGCTGGCGTGGCATGTGGTGCTAGGGACCCAACCGTGGTCCCTGTGCTTGCTGAAGCTTGCCTCAGTGAGTGCTTTAGTCCACTGAGCTATCTCACAAGCCCCCAAGTTTTGTTTGAATACATTTATTGGATACAGGGTCTTGGGGCTGGGGATTCGGCTCAGAGGTAGGATGCTTGCCTAGCAAGCTGGAAGCCCTGGGTTCGGTCGTTGGCTCCAAAAACAAAAAAATAAATAAACCTCCCCTAAAATAAATAAATAATCCTCCCCTGGATACAGGGTCTCTCTTGGCACCAGGGATTGAACTCAGGTTCTTGAGCTTGTCAGGCAGGCACTTAGACCTCTGAGCTATCTCCCCAGCTCCCCTAATTCCACTTTTTGACTGTGGTAATGGGAAAGAAAAGAGAAAAAGTGGATCTTAGCAGTCGCTGGACCCCTTTGGGTGCTCCCACCCTTGGCACATCGGTGTGGACCCAGTCCCAGTGGCAGGCTACCTTGTGATCAGAGAGGCACAGCTGCCAATCCAGTTAAACATTGGCTTAGTGTATTGAGCAAGAGCAGGCACACGGAGGTGGACGGGGCTTAAGCTGGACTGATGATGCATGCCTGTTTCTTTTGTGCATTTTTGTTTGATGTTCTGGGGCTTGAACTCAGGAGCTTGTGCTGGCCAGGCAGGCGCTCTACCACATTTACAGCCCTCCATTTTTTTTTTTTTTTAAATTCTATTTTTCCTCTATTTTATTTTGGATCTGGAACCATATATGGTTCAAGTTTAATAGACAGAATTTTTCCATAGAGAGATGGAGTCTCTCTATGTTACCCAGGGTGCTCTCAGGCTTCTGGGTTCAATTGATTCTCCTGCCTCAGCCTTCTGAGTGGTTAGTTAGGACTACAGACACGTGTCCCTGTACCAGGTAAGCCCACTGATCCCTTCACCAACATTTTTTTTTGGAGGGTGGTGTTGCTAGAGCTCAAACCCAGAGCTTTGCTCATGATAAGCACATGATTTTTTATTTTTATTTTTTTGCGGAGCCAGGGATCAAACTCAGGCCCTTGCGCCTGATGGGGAAGTGCTTATTCCACTGAGCCATCTCCCTGGCCCCGTAAGCACCTGCTTTACCACTGAGGTAAGCACCCAGGCCCTGACCCAGCCCCTCTACTAATCTTTTCTTCTTCACACCTGTTGACACAAATTCATTCAGTGTTTTTTTTTATAGATGTCACACATTGTAGTTTTATCTCTAGCAGTTTTATTTCCTCCATCTTTCATGCCTTTAACTTTTTGTAATACTGTATGTGCAATATAATTACAATAACTTTAAAATGTCTTTATCTGCTGTTTCTAACATCTGTGCAAGTTATGGGTCAGAGTTGATTGGTTTGTCTATGTACTATGAGTAACATTGTTCTTTCCTGAATTTTGGTAATTTTTTTTTTTTTTTGTGGAACTGGGAATTGAACTCAGGCCCTTATGCTTGCCAGGAAGTGCTTATTCCCCTGAGCCATCTCCCCGACCCTGGTAATTTTTAAATTGGATTCCAATCTTGGCAAAATTTTTCAGTATTGGTTGCTAGATAGATAATTTTTTATTCCTACAAATATACCCACATTCCAGCCCCCTTTTGTCAATATTGGGGTACATGAGGACCCCTAAGCAACATCCCTAGCCTTTTTTACTTTAAAATTTTGATACAGGGTCTTGCTAAGTTGTCCAGGTTGGCCATGAAGTTTCTCAGCTTTCTAAGTATCTGGAGCTACAGAAGTATTTATATAAATATTCTTGAATTATGTTCCACTATCAACAAGTACTCTTGATCCTTTTGCATCTTCTTTTAAATAACCATCAGGTAAGACTGGAATGTGTTCAGCCTAAGGTTCAGCCTATTGTCTATCAAATGTTGGGTGAATCTTGAGATCATTCTATCTGGCTTCCTGGCACATACGCTGTATGAACACAATAGATTGAAATTTTTGGACTAGTTCTTTTTCCTCTATTTCAATTTCTTTTCCCACACATATGTGCTGAGCAGCACTTAGCTGAAAGCTTGAGAGATCCTGTACAGGTGTTTGGATTTTCCTCTCTGGGAAGTCCCCTATTGTCTGTTTTGTTTTTTTTTTTTTTTTTTGTGTGTGTGTGTGTGGAACCAGGGATTGAACTCAGGCCCTTGTGCTTGCCAGGGAAGCGCTTATTCTACTGAGCTATCTCCTGGCCCCCCCATTATCTGGATTCTGTGAGCTCACCTGTCCATTTCGGCAGCATATACTCAGGGCAGAGAAAACAGCAGCATTTTGGACATCCATGGTCTAGTCTCAGCCAATGATTGAGAAAGGAGAAACAGAAAGATTACTAAAGGAAACCTGATGTCAACTTGCTGAAAGTCCCCGTCTGCCTTTAAGAGCAATACTTTCTTTGAAAGGAACTATGAACTGCGGGCTGTGCTAGTGGTCCTGGATAATTATCCTTCAGTGACCCCTTGGAAACTGCCATGCATGATGGTGTTATTTAGGTGGTTCACAGCTGGGGCTCGTTGGAGAGCAAACCTTAGTAGGAATAGATTGAAACTGCACAGGAAAAAGAGGCCCGGGATGCGTGGTTCCCAGGTAACTCTAGGTCCAGCTGTGGTCCCAGACGTCCACCTAGCTGTCTCCTGCAGCTGTGTGCTCCCTCCCCGTGGTTTCTCACTAGGAGCGGATGGCGATGGGGGAACATGACGTGGACCACGCGGAAGATGTTGTCAGGCGGTTGACAGCTTGTTTTCTGCCCACAGGTGCCTTTTTCATCCCCTACCTCATCTTCCTCTTCACCTGTGGCATTCCTCTCTTCTTTCTGGAGACAGCGCTGGGCCAGTACACGAGCCAGGGGGGCATCACAGCGTGGAGGAAGATCTGCCCCATCTTTGAGGGTGAGTAACTTCGAGGCTGACTCCAGGGTGTCTTCGTGAGTGCGGACAGACTGTATTTGGGGCAGCGGTGGTGAGCAGCAGTTCAGAGGCTCAAGGGCTACTCTGAATCTCTGGAAAGATGGGCTCCTGGGCTGAATAGAGCCAATCAGAGGGCGAAGCCGAACCAGAAGAGAAGAAGGCAAAGACTCCAGGTAAGTAAATAGATAAGTAGAGCTCAAAGCTATTTTTAGCTGTAGGCAGCATAAATATATTGCAGTGGTTTTGTTTTTAAAGTTATTTTGTCAATTACAAAACAATTTGCCAATTTACCAAGAGTCATTTTACCAATAATAAAACATTTACAAATAATTTTATTAAACTTTTTTGTATTTTTAAAGAGTACACAAAAAATAGTAAGAAGAAAAATCAACAACCCACATTAGAAATGATTCAGAATCTCACTAAAACAAAATGATAAGGAACTTAGCAATGATTGTTTTATTGTATATTGTTGTCTTCAAATTAGTTGTTCAGATTACCAATATAAACCTGTAAGATTGGTCAAAAAATTATAAAAGATTAAAAAAGGAAAGAGAAAAAGCTTAAATTGTTAACTGCTCCTTTCAACAGACCAGCAGAAATCAGCAGTCTAATTATCCAAGCTACCTTGTATATATATATATATATATTTCTTCCTCCTTTCTTTTCTCCCTTCCCTCATCCCAGTTGTTTCTTCCCTTTGAACAGCTTCTTTTCCTTTCACGGTATCCACTGGCTATTTCAGACCCTATTTCCTCTTCAGGTTCTTACACTAGGGAGACAATGCAAAAAAAAATTTGTAAATGAGAAAAACTTCCACTAATAGTTCTATCATCTTGACACAGTACTCTTGCATTTTATGGTGTTTCATTTTGTTGTTTCTCTCTAGAGACTTAGAGAGAATAGGACTTTCTCTAGATTTTTATTTCGAAATAACTATATGTTTTCAGGAAGTTACAAAAGTAGTACAAAGAAGTCCTGCGTGTCCTTTATTTGGTTTCCCCCACTGCTGACGTTGTGTGCAAGTGCAGTACAAAGGCAACGTTGGGGTACTGGTGTGGTGGCGCCCACAGACCTTGTCGAGGGTCCAGCAATTCCCCATTCTCTCGCTCATGGACAGATGTGCAACCCTGTGTAATTTTGTGCGAATTGTGAATTTGGACAATCACTGCCACTCCTCAAGGACCCTACTGTCCCCTCACCATACAGGTCTCCCCGACCACACTACCCTCTGTCCTCGCATTCAACACCACCCCTCCTTTCCCTGACCTTTTGCCACCTCTATTCGGTTGTCTCTCTGGAGTTCTGCCATTTTGAAAATGGTATATAAAGCGACCCAGACTGTAGCCTTTTATTTATTTACTTATTGGAAGTACCAGGGATTGAACTCAGGACCTTGTACTTGCCAGGCAAACACTTACTCCACTTAGCTACTCCCTGGCCCTAGTAGCCATTTGTGATAGGCCTTTTGCTCTGCACAGTAACCTTCTTGTCCACCCAACCGTTCAGTTTCTTTCACGTATCAGCGACAGTTCATTGATTTTCACTATATGGACTACAGTTTTTTTAGCCATTCACAGCATTGGAGTGTTCCAGTTTGGGGGCTTTTTGGTCTTTCTTTCTACACTTTATAATATGATATAAGCACAATTTATGTTCTTTTTATAATTAATTTTATTTTCCTCTTTCTATATAACACTTGCTTAATGATTCTTAAATTTCCATTTGTGAATATATCAAAATTTACTTAATAAGTTGCTTGAGTGTTTTGATTGTTTTCTCTTTTTTTTTTTTTGTCTTTTTGAGACAGGGTCTCACTATGCAGCTCAGGCTGGTCTCAAACTCACAACAATCCTCCTGCCTCAGCCTCCCAAGTGCTGGGATTACAGGCCTGTGCCACCACGCCCGGCTGTTTCTCTTGTTTGTAAATTTTTATATTTTGCTTATATTTGTTTGGGTAGCTTCTCTACCTTTGGAATTATTTCTTTTTTTAAATTTTATTTTATTTCACATTAAAATTTTGGCTTTTCTTTATTATTATTATTATCATTATTATTATTATTATTATTATTATTATTATTATTATTTTTGCACAGTACTGGAGACTGAACTCAGGACCCTGTGCTTGCTGGGCAAGTACTTATTCTACTGAGCTGTCTCCCCAGCCCCTCTTATTACCATTACTTCTGTCTGCCCACAAATTCTGCCCACTTACAATTCATATGTTAAAATTTTGTTTTAAAAAGCAGAAAAAACAAAAGCAATGACAACAACAAGAAAAACAACAACAAGAAAAACAATACTTTGTTTCAAAACAAAGTAATAGGAAATTAACAATAGTAATTATATAACACATTCTTACCTTCACAGTAATTGTACAGCTTGCCAGGCACAGGCATGTGAGATTGATCAAAAAACATTCACTGTGCCTTTCAACAAACCAGTAGACTCAGTAGTACTTCTTTGGGACAAATTTCCAGGATTAGGAATACTGCATGCACATGCGTAATCAACTTGGTATCCCTTGATCTGGTTTATTATGTTGTACTAATGACACTAAAGGTGACAATGACAGTAGATGTGAGTAGCATCTTTATATCTTGAGTAACGCTGGATTCTTTGGTGGATGTCAAACTCAGCTCATTGAGACCACCAAGACATTCGACTTATTCTGTGGCCCAGCTTCCATCTTCGGAGGCTGTGATTTCATTGGTCTGGGGTCTGGCCTAGTTTTGGAATATTGTGGGCCATTCTGATATTCCCTGAGTCATTCTGATATGTAGACAGTATGGAAAGCCCTGAATTATACCCTTTGTAAAAATATTTCCCAATGTAACTGCAGAATGATGTCTCATTGCTGTGTCATTTTACACACCTGTAATGAACGAGGATGAATATTATCTTTTAAAGGTGTTGATTCATGATTTACATTTCCTTCTATGCACTTTTTCTCTGTGTGGTTTTATGCTTCAAAAAATAGATTAATTCTGAGGCCCGTTGACTGTTCTATTATGGAGATAGTCTTACCTATTTAAAAAATAATTCTGGATCAGTGACTTTTCAGACAAAGCCTGATGGAAATGAGACTGCGCAGGAAGAGGGCCAAGGGCAACAGAGGACAGGAGAAAAGCCCCCACCTGGCCTGGGAGTGGAGGGCCAGGGGACTTTTTGCTGTAGGACAGCAGAGCGCAAGCAGGGTCAGAGGAGAAATCTGTGCCCCTCCCCTAGCTCAACTCCGCTGTCCCCTCCCCCAGGCATCGGCTATGGCTCCCAGGTGATTGTCATCCTCCTCAATGTCTACTACATCATCGTCCTGGCCTGGGCCTTCTTCTACCTCTTCAGCAGCTTCACCACTGACCTGCCGTGGGGTAGCTGCCACCATGAGTGGAACACAGGTGAAGTCGCTTCAGAGTCCCCTTCCCCCGCTTGCTCTGCTGCGTAATCAGGAGTGCAATTGTCCCTCCCTGGAAATCCAGTCCCATGGTTACTACCTAGAAACTGGCCAAATAGATCGAGGAGAAATCACCTCTAGGGTAAGAGCAAGGAGCTGCGGGGCATTTGCCTTGCATGTGCCAGTGAGTGGCTGTAGATTTGATCCTAGTGCAGCAATAAGAAAGCTGAGAACTCACCAGTATTGCACGCAAAATATCTCAGGCTGTTTGCTTTAAAAGATAAATTGATATATTCAACTCATGTATTATGCAAATAGAACTCATTTTTTTAAAAAAGTTGAGTTTAGCCCTTTATTTCAATTTGAAATATGATTGGTTTGATATATGTGCTTATTATTTGTTCATTTGTTTGCTTCTTGTGTCTTCTTTGTGGTGCTATTTTAAGTTTTTTTTCAAATTTATAATTTCTCTGGGCTTGACTGGGGAATTAACTGTTTTGTATGTCACCAGTGTAATTTATAACAGCAATTAACTTCTCTGCTTGTAAGACTGCGTGGGCCACTTACAGGGACAGAGCCACTGAATGTATTGAAGGTAATGACGACAAAAATATCTAGATTAGGTCTGTTCAAAGGGTTGTCCCTGAGGATGACCGGGCCCTCTGTCTATCCAACAGTGGCTACGGAGCAGCCTGACATGTGGCCAGTGCATCCAGGAGACAGGGTTTTTCCTGAATTTAATTTAACCCCCCCATGAAGCCACGGCTGCCCAATAGGAAAGCAGCCTGGCCACTGTGCTGTTTGGAGTCCTAGCTACATCTTGCTGTCTTTGTCCAAATACTTTTCTGGGCTTGTCCACAGATCTACTTTGAAAGAGAAATAGGTAAATGTACTGAGCTCTGAACTAGATTTTGACGCCTGTGCTTATCAGGGAAAATGCTCCTGCGGGGCTTAGTCGGTGTACTCCTGACCTGCCCGCTCCTCTCCCCTCCCCATGGGGCCTGCTCCCTGCCCAGGCTGGGCTTTGCCCTCCCGGGAACCCTGCAGCCCATCACCCCATGCCGGGAGAAGAGTCAACTTGGGCTGGCACCCCGCCCGCCCGGCTGTCCCTGTATTGAGCTCTGCCTTGAATGGCAAGCACTGACATTTTTGTGTGCTTTTCCTACCAGACGTCAAGAGTTGGAGGCAGAAAAGGCTCTGTATCACTGCGGCCTCTATGTCTAGCACAGTGCTGGCTACCTCACATGGTCTCAAGAAACATTCACTGACCGAAATGTTTAAAAATCTGTTCTATTCTAAAATTTTTCATAGATATAAAGTTGCTGTCTGTGTGCTGGTTTATTGATATCTATGTACACTGCATCACTCTTGCCAGGTAGTGAATATTTTATCCAGACCCCAGTAGAGTGCCTTGATACAATCAAACAAGACTCTGTGGCCTGCCGGGCGTGGTGGCGCAGGCCTGTAATCCCAGCACTCGGGAGGCTGAGGCAGGAGGATTGTTGTGAGTTCGAGACCAGCCTGAGCTACAAAGTGAGCTTAAGGCCAGCCTGAACTGCATAGTGAGACCCTGTCTCAAAAAGACAATAAATAAATAAATAAATAAATAAATAAATAAATAAATAAAGACTCTGTGGCCTACCTACCCTTTGACTTAGGGCAGGGTCAGGCTTATCTGCTTTTGGGTTTGTTGGGAGTTTTGAGGCAATTCTGAGACAAACAACATGACTAAATCTTTTGATTTTTGATATTTTTGACACCTCCTAGCAGGCCTAGTTTTGCTCAGAGCCTAGTGTCATGAATAGTCTTGTCAGGATGAAATGACACTTTTCTTCCAGGAAGACGATATGGTTCTGCAGAGAGAGTCCTGCACGGGCCTTCAGCCCTTCAGCAGGTGTTTGTGGAAGTCCTGCTCTACAGACTGTTCTAAGCACCAGTATAGCTAATGGCCAAAATAAAGATCCATATCTCTCTAGAATTATTATTCTAGCCACTGAGACAGACCATGAACAAAATATAGGAGTAATTATGCATCACGATAGAAAGAAGTAGATGTATTCTGGAAGCACCATGGAGAAGAATAAAGCAGGGCTGGGTTTGGGAGTTTTGGGGTGTGGTGTGATCTTAAATAAGGTGTTTAGGAAAGGCCTGATTGAGATGACTTTGAGGAATGATGGAAGGAGGAGGGGGAAGAAGAACTCAGTGACCTACTGGGCAACTGAGTAGATGGACACGCTAGAAGAGGAGCAGCAAGTGCCGCGGCCCTGAAGTGTGCAGGACCACAGGGTAGGACCAGCAGGGGTGCCAGTGTGGCTAGAGAAGAGCGACAGGAAGTGAGGTCAGAGGTGCTGGGGGAGGCATCACACAAGGCCATTCAGGTGGCTGGAGGGACTTGGGGTTAGGGAGCTCACTGGAGCATGTGTGATGTGGAGTAATTTAGGGCTTGGCAAAATGATCCTGGTTACTAAACAGAGAGCTGACAAGAGAAGAAAGGGCAGGAACCGGAGGCCAGTGAAGAGCTGTGAGGTGGTGGTGACCGGCACCAGAATGCTGGTGGAGGACAGAGGCGCGGTGTTCTCAGGTAGAACCTACACAGCTTGCTGCCCTGAATTCAGGCTACTCAGGTATGGGTGAGCTGTAACAGGTCATGTCTAAGAAGTTTCATTTGTACTGTGGCAAAAACAGCATCTGTCTTAATGCTTGTCAGGGTTATTGCATGGATTAGATATTAAAAAAAAGAAAGTCAATGCTTTGTGGCACTTTGCAGTGACACAGAAATAACCAGGAGCCACCAGTTATCGGGCGCTGCACACTGATGTTTCCATCTGTCGTAGTTACTGTTCTCATTGCTGAGATAAAGTACCCAACACCCAAAGTTAAAGGAGAGAAGTTTTTTTTCAGGTCACATTTATAGAGGTTTCGGTTGAAGGCAGGGTGGCTTTGGTAGAGAGGCATTGCAGAGGGGACACAGCAGAAGACACCAAAAGCAAGCAGCCAGTAACAAACAACGAGAGCTCACCAGTCCCCTTTCTGTCCCTTGTATTGTCTTCAGGCAGGGCGGGGTGCTTCTCATCCTGTCTACGCCAAATGTACTAGTAGATTTTTTTAGTAATTGCGCCCCCTTAATCTCAGCATCGCACACCCTAGATCCAGCCATCTCTGAGAAAGCTGCCATCTATGATCATGTGAAGCTTTAGGGGGATATCTAGACACCAACCTGAACTCCATCTAACCCCCTACTAATCCTCTGGATAGATGGTGGTATCTATATTTTAGAGATTAGTTAAATGATACTCATGGTGTCAAATCACTTATTTGATTCCCAGTCATACATTTGATTCCCAGAGCAATGGGATCTGAGCCAGGGGGCTTTGACCCTGGGCTGGAGCTCTTGGCTGCCCTGCTGTCTCGCTTCCTTGGAGGCCTGTCAGTGTTTGCCAAGGCTGCGACTCCTCCTGGGACAGTGTACTGGAAAGATTTGCTGACTTGGAAGCAGCCGGCATGTGGACCATCTTCCCTAGGGTCACCTGACCATGCTTTAGTGAGAATATGCCTGCGAACACAGCCCACAGTATGTCTGTGTGGGGAGGCAAGGTGGCTGACATGAGCACACGCGGGAGGAGGGTGCAGATACCAGTGGAGCTCCATCTGGATGCTGCCCTTCCGTTCTCCTATCTGTCCAGCCCCTGTTTAGGTGACTGTTGGTTCACATCTTTCTTTCTTCTTTCCTGGGACCCGGGAGTAGAGAACTGCGTGGAGTTCCAGAAAATCAATGGCTCCCTGAATGTGACTGCTGAGAATGCCACCTCCCCTGTCATCGAGTTCTGGGAGTGAGTGAGGCCCTCTTTCCTTCTGAATGTGGGCTGTGTGTTCCGAAGTGGGGGTGGGGTGGGTTCCCAGTGGGCCAAAAGGGAATTTTCATTTTCTTCTGTCCCAGCCTGCACCTGAGGGTTCTGTTGTGCTGCATATGTGGTTAGCAGGGGATTGGCTTCAGAGATGATTGTCCTGTCAGTGCCGCCTTCTTCACACCTTAGGGACTCCGGACCACCTTTCTGCTCCTGCTCTGTTGCTTCTTGTGGCTCCCATCCACATATGAAAATGTCCCGTAAGCCTGGCTGAGAGAAGGGCCACTTGTACATCCTTCCCCATGTTAGACTACGACTCAGGGGACATTCCCCTGGGTAGTTTATATCAAGTTTTATGTCTAGCTTCATCTCTGGGCAGGGGAAGCCTCACAGATCTGACAAGCCTTAGGCAAGAGTAGATTGGAAACCAGTGGGCTCCGCAACTGTGGCTCAGGGCTGGGGTATAGATCTGTGACACAGCACTGACTAGCTTGTGCAAGGAGGCCCTGGTATCTATCCCAGTGCTGCAGAAAGAAAGAGAGAAGGAAGAGAGGGAGGGAGAGAGGGAGGGAAGGAGGGAGGGAGGGAGAGGGGAAGAAGACCCAAAGCTGGCTGCCGAAGTGAGGCAGGTCTTATGCTTCTCTCCCCAGGAGGCGGGTCCTGAAGATCTCTGATGGCATCCAACATCTGGGGGCCCTGCGCTGGGAGCTGGTTCTGTGCCTTCTGCTTGCCTGGGTCATCTGCTACTTCTGCATCTGGAAGGGGGTCAAGTCCACGGGCAAGGTCTGTTGAGGAGAGCTTCCAGGTGCACCTTGGTGTGGCCCAGTGAAGGGAATAATCCTGCAAAGATTTTAGGCAGTCCGCTTCTTTGATCCTGGGCCTCTCCTGGATTCTGTCCCACATACTTCTGGGAAGAAAAGCAGGACAGAGAAAGCTTGGAAGAGCACCTGCTGAGTGTGCCACGGAATGTACCACACATGCGAATGCATTGTAGCCTCTTCTGTGAGATACACAAAATAGTTCTGTGGGTAATGAGTGCCAGTCACATTCTTTACCTCAGAATGACTCCTCACCAATTCAGGAGTGTTGGGGTCTCTAGCTGAGGTATTAGAGGGCATCCGAGCTCTTCTGGACTCAAGCCCTGCAGTCCTCTGCTAAAACTTCCATCTTAATCTGGCTGCCTGATTATGCTATGCTCCTAAACTCTGCGAGGAAGAGTCCATGGGTTACAGATATTTCCACATGTGACAGCCCTTGCTGTTATTCCATGTACTTGCTAGGAGAATGATTAAGTTCATTCAGCCACTTGACAAATACTTATTGGATGTGTGTGTAGAGAGCTAGTATTCTGAGCTGCAGGGAGGTGAAGGGGAGGGGAGAAGAACTGCAGGGGAAACAGAGGCGCAGGAGGGGGCCCCCTAGCTCCGCTCTCCTTGGGTGGGGAGAACATTTTTTTCCTGCCTGCTGTCCACTGTGGCTTCTGGGCCCCTCCTTCCTCCCTCATGCTGCCTGACCGCTCTTCCGGATCTCTTACCTGTCCTGACCAGGTGGTGTACTTCACAGCCACCTTCCCTTATCTCATGCTGGTGGTCCTGTTAATCCGAGGGGTGACACTGCCTGGGGCAGCCAAAGGAATTCAGTTCTACCTGTACCCTGACCTCTCACGTCTATGGGATCCCCAGGTAAGAAGGTACAGACCAGCGCTGCCATGGGAGTGGGGGGCAGTGCTTGAGCTGCAAGTTCTCCTGGACTCTACTGGGGAGCCTCCAGGGTGTCTGTGGTGACGGTGAGCCCTCCCTCCTGCAGACATCGGTGAGCAGTGGCCTATGGGTCCACGGTGTCCACCCCTGGGGGTTGAGACCCTAGGGTCTGCAAATATGTCGTTAGCACCACTATTCAGAGACTATATTCACTCCCGCTCCACCTACCTATTTTCCTCATTTCCCTTTCCTGCATTTCCTCCCAAGCCTGTTTTCTCTCCCTCGTGTACTATTCTGTGGTGCCCTCTCTGCCCACATGACCCTTGCCTTGGTCCCGTGTCCCCAGCCCCTCCTGGCCCAGTGAGGCTGGCGTTAAGTTTCCCCTCAGTTGCCCAGAGATGTCTCTTCTTCTGTCACTTTATGCCATTCCCTTCACTGTAGCCAGCCCAGCGGGCCAATGCTGCTTGTAGGTCGGAGGCTGTGGAGCACAGGCCTTGCCTCCGACGGCTGTCTCTTCTTCTTTTTTTCTGTGGCAGCCATCCTGAGAGCTGGCCAAGTTGGTGGAGCGTGGGTGAGCTCCAGCCCCAGGGTGTGTGACTTTGCCTGGTGCCTGGCTTCTGCCAGCTAGACGCTCAGGGGGCGCTGAGATGCTCCTCATTGGTGCAGTGCCTTCGAGGTCGGGCAGTGCCCATGCTTGGAAGATGGTCATGTGGCTTCTGCACAGTTAAGATAGGCACTCACAAGCCAGATGTGGTGGTGCACACCTGTGACCCCAGCACTCTAGGAGGCTGAGGCAGGAGGATTCACAAGTTTGAGCCCAGCTTAGCTGACTCAGTGGCTTAGCAAGATCCCATCTCAAAATAAAACATAAGCAAAGCCTGAGTATATAGTTCAATGCAAAAACCCTGCATCCAATTCCCAGTAATGAAAGCAAAAATGTCACTAATGCTCTGAGGGGGCAAACAGACCAGGGAAGGTCTGAGCCCTTAGGAACTCAGGTCCCACGGAGGCATGGCTTCTCTGTGGCAGAATTTGGGTTGATCCAGGAACTGGGCCGTTCTCTAGCAGCTATATCTCTCTTTTGACTTCGGGGACTGCATGACTCCCAGCATCAGCCTTTAGACGCCAGCCCATAGGGTCAGCCATGGTCCTGGGTGCTGCAGGAGCAGTGTGAGCTTGTCCTTCCTCACTCCCGTTTCTCATGCTCACCCGCTACCAGCGTGAGGGCAAGGCCTGCCAGGAACCAGAGCAGCTGAAGCTGACGGGACCCCGGAGATCACCTAGTGAGGCCCCCTCATTACATGGACAAGCAAGTGCAGCACACGGGGAGGAGGTGGCAGGCCCTGCAGGGTGTATCTGCAGGGTGTATGTTTCTTGAATCATAAACCTCTTGACTTATCTGGAACCAAAGGGCTGTGCTGCATAACAGGTAGCAAGCAGGAGGGGAAATGGAGGGAAGGCTTGGAAGGACCAGTCAAGCATCTGGCTCAGGTCTGCCAAGCAGGAGGAAGCCAGCAGGTAGGACTGAGAGAAGGGGCACAGCCAGAAGAAGGAGAGAAAGAGAGGCCCAGTGTTTATGGCCTTGCCACTTGTCGATGTGCAGGTCCTGCCTGTACTGATAATAAAAACTAAAGCTAAAGTGACAATGTGGATTTATAGGAAAAAGCTTTAATTTGCAAGCAAGAGAAGAATGAAGAAAGGACTCCAACTTGAGTAGTTCCTGGAGTGGACACACTGGTGAAGAAAATCAGATTGGCAGAGATCAGCTTGATGGGGTGCATACAAGGCTGCAGTCCGGCCGGTCCCTATGCTGGGCACGGCGTGCAGCTCCAGGGGAGGCCTCAAATGGAGCAATTTGGTTTCTGTGGAAGGAATCGCTGTGCCCTGAAGGGCAGTCTCAGTCACGCGAGGCTCTGCTGGAACATTGGAATCCAAGGAGATCACAGGTTTGGGCCAATGGAGACTTCCAGGTGCAAGTGTTCTCAGGCTTGATGAATGCTGAGCTAGAATAGGTAAATTTAGTGCTCATAAATCTTGTTTGCCAACTTTTAGACACTGCAGAAATGACTAACAGGCCTACATGAGAGCTGATGAGGGCTTACCTCAGAGATTCATGACACGAAGTTCAAGCTCAGTTTTGTTTTTATCTTTTGGGCATTGGTAGATCCAAGAGTCATGATTTCTATTAAAAACTAAACTGAACTGAACTAAAGTAGTTTTAA
>PVKA01022050.1:0-37710 GCA_004027165.1 Ctenomys sociabilis
AAAAAAAAAAAAAAAAAAAAAAGAGATAGCAACAATATTTTGACACTTTTTGAAAATCAAAAGGAGACAATTCAGGCAAAGATCTTAAGAGTGAGGCCAGGGAATTGGTACAAGCAAAGAAGACAGTGTGTCTAGATACAGCTACAGATTTTTCAATTTTATTTCACAATGACTGTTTTAGGTTATCTTCCTGAGATTAGGGACTCACACCGTTACTAACCATTAGATGAGGAGGGCCTGGATGCCGTTCTGGCTCTGGTGTGATTCAGGATGGCCTTGGTTGGATCATAATCTGCACATGGCCCAAAAACACATTTACACACATGGAGCAGCTATTGCTAACTTAATTGTCTGACCTCTTGGAGGAAGAAAGGAAGCTTTGGCATGCAGACAGAAAAGACAAATGTGTGGCTCTGAGGTTACTCCTGAGAACAAGATAAAGTTTTCTATATTCTTTCAAATCCTACATTACAGGAAATGCTTTCACTATATTTCAATTGACTTATTTTAAGGTTTTTTCTCATTCAATATATTAGGTCATATTGTTTTATCTGCTTTTATGTGTTAACCAGATTTTAAATACTGTGCATTTTGTGCCAATCCAGTGATTGCCAGCTTGTGACCAGGCATAAAATGCATTCTATAATATTTCTTGAAAACAATCTTAGCCCTCCCTGGCCTTCAGAGCTGGCTCTGCCCTTGGGGTGCACGGAGACCCAGTTGATACTGGGCATGGAGGCGTGTCCCTATAATCCCAGCAGTTGGATGGCTATAAACAGGCAGATCACTGCAAGTCTAATCTAGTAGTGAGACCCTGAACATCCTGTAGACCCTTCCCTAAAATGCCAAAAAAGAAAGATCTTAGTCCTGCAAAAAGTAGTCCAACAGCAACTACCACAGGAATGTAGTAACAATACATGTTGCAAATATGCAGCAATGAAAACAAGACCTTGATTAGAAACAGGCTACTTTAGTTGAAGACCTCTCAGGAAATGAGGTGCAGCTCATAAGCTCCCTCATGCAGCCATTTCACTGGTGCCAAGAGCTAACTGCCCTTCACCTCTGTTTCCAGCCCGGTCTTCACAGTTGACCCTGCCTGACAGATTCCCTCAAGCTCTGTGCTGGGTGGCAGCAGGAGGTTGGACTGATCTTGTGCCTGGGAGGACATGTGGAGGAAAACTGATAATTTGACCTTTCTGACAAAATATTTCTCATTCATTAGTAACTTGGGAGTCATATGTTGCTCACCAAAACAAAACTCTAGAACTGAGAAGCCTCAAGAAAAGAGAGGGCAAGAAATATGTGGTATAGTAAAACCAGAAAAGCCAGGCCGGCAATTGCAAGCCCTCTCCCCCATCATGAAAGAGTGGGGTAACAACTGGTTGGCTCCTATGTCCAATCTCACCAAGATAACTATTTTGACTTTGAAATAATCAAAGCTGATCTTATAATTAGTTTTTTCAAGGAGAAACTGGAGAGTTACACTAATGAAAATGGCTGAATATAAAAGAAAATTTTTAATATCAGAAGATGAAGAAAATGAAATCAATGGAAATTTTCTATTAAAACCAGAGAACTGGTTCTGAACACAGTATCACTAAATACTGATAATTCTGGTCAGAAAAGATGAGCAGTGGACCAAACTTTAAGGAGAGCATCAGCTCTCATTCTATTCTGTAAGATGCTAATTGCTCTTTCAACAAAAATAAATCATGTAGAGTTGCTCATAGCTACAGTAAGGTAGAGACAGGTAAACCATAATTTGGGAATTGTTACTTGTGGGTAGAGTGCTTGGTGACATGTCAGCTATGACACGTGTGTTGTCTAACTGCAGTATGAAGAACAGCTCCTACATCTCCACATTGATTAATGCATGAAACAGCCTTCTGCAGATCCAAATAGTTGGATAATAATTAAAGAAGAGGTCTTAAAAGCTGGGTATGGGCCAGCCAAATAGCTCAGTGGATTAAAGTGCATGCAAACAACTGCAGGGGCCAGAGGTTCAATCTCTGTGCTTGCCATTCTAACCCTGTCCCCAAAGTGCACTGAGATGGCAATTGAGATTGGATGTGGTGGTGCGTACCTATAATCCCAGGTCTTAGGAGGCTGTAAACAGGGGGATCATTACGAGTCTGATCTAGTAGTGAGACCATGAACAACCTGTTATCCCTTCCCTAAAATAAAAAGCTGAGTATAAACCGTGTGTAGTAGTGCACACCTGTAGCTCCAGTACTTGGAAGGCAGAAGCAAGAGGATTACCAGGAGTTTGAGCCAAGCCTGGACTACACAGTGACTTCAAGGACAGCCTGAACTATATAGCAAGACGCTGTCTCAAAAAACAATAAAACAAAAACAAAAAATTGAGTCTAAGAAAATTTTGAGAATACAGCATAAAAATTGAGGGTGGACAAGAAAGTAATCATATATTTTGAAAATAGAGATAGGTAGATTATATAAAACTTTATTATAGCATATTAAATGTATCCAAGAAATTTTAAATTGATAATTTCTACCTTGTGGGTTTAAATCTGTGTATTTTAGTATATCTAAAATGCTTCGTTACTTATACTAAATGTAAAATATTTTTACTATCTCTTTCCCAAATAATAAACACATTACAAGCAAGCAATTAAGCCCAGTATCGTACAGAAGTCTAAGCAAGGTGAAGAGGGGGCAAGCAGCTGGGGAAGAAGCTCACTGTCTGACTCTGGGCACGTGGCTGCTTTCTCGGTGACTTTCTGCTTGAGAACTATGAAACCCATGTGTGAGCAGGGATATCACGTGGGACAGTCGCTGTTTGTACTGATGGTATAACAGGATCATTTATAGCTTTTAATTTTTTAAAAAGAGTATCCTTGGCTCGCACAGCCCTTCTCAGAGCTGTGGGTCATTCCAGTACCTCCAGATAATCATTGTTCCTTGTCTAAAATGCAGTCCACTCTTAGGCCGAAAATGTGGCAGGAAGGACAGGGCAAGGGAGGATAGGGAAAGGAGAGGGAAGGAAGAGGGGGTGGAAGATGGGGAGGCTAAGTTGCTTTTAATCAGTGGTGGGTGTGTTGTTTTAGTTCTGTGCCCTCCGTACCTAAACTGCAGCATTGCACTTACCTCGGGACATCCTGATTCTATGTCAGGAAGGACGTGGCCTGCTCTTTTACAAGTATAAAAAAGTGTTTCTTCACAATTTTTAATTTTCCAGAGTCCCTCCTACAAGAAAAGTGTTACAAGATGAATTAATATGCTTCATGATCATGTTAATGGGCAATTTCAGTAATTATGAAATGGGATTAATAACAAGCATTTCAAGTGGGGCAATATTTCAGGCTCCTGTCTGGTTGTGCTAAGGGCTGGCACCCTCTCCATGGAAGGGTGTGGATGCAGGGTGCTCGCTCTGCAGCATATGACAATTGCAATGTCTGCCATCCCAAATTGAGGGGACGGGAAACAATGGATACATATTGTTTGATTCTATGAACTAGGCCTGATATTAGGTGATGTTCAAATAATTTCAGCATTCCCAAGAAAAAGCGATTGCTATTCTCATTTTAAAGGACAGGTTTAATACTCTGGTTTAAGGTCCCATAGTCAAGAAACCATTGGAGCTAGGATTGATAACATGGTCAGCCTGGCTTTGCATTAAGTTGTTCTCAATTTTACTTCTAAAAAAAACAGATTAGAGGGCCAGGGAGATAGCTCAGCAGCATAATTGACTGTCCAGATAACACAAGATCCTGAGTCTGATACCCAGCACCGAAAAAAAAAACAAAACAAAACCAGATGTTAGGGTATATCAGAATCACTGAGAAGAATTCCTAAAATGAGTGACTGGGCCTCATGATCAGAGTGTCCCAATCAGTAGCTTTGGAGGGACCTAGGACTTTGCATTTGTAACAAGGCCTTGGAGGACTTCAATGTAGCAGATCTGGAGACACATTTTTGAGAACTGATTGGACCAAGTCATCCTGTCACTGTCAGTGAGTATGCTACTTTCTCTGGTGCAAGTGTTAGATCAAAGTCTTTGCTGCTTCCATGTATAGATCTCATGCTGGGGAAACACCTGATGTTACCTGGCTGAGATTCATGTTCAAACTCCGGTGTCTTTCTTCATCACTTGGTTTTCAGAGCTCCACCCACTTTCTCTTCCTATTACAAGCAGATACTTTGCTGTCTTCTCCTAGGTCTACTGAAGGCTACACTCAGATTCTACATTAATAATGATTCAGTGACTGCTAGCAGATTAAAATTTCTTTTTTCCAAATACCTTTTTAAAACTTTAACACAAATAAGAACCTTGGATTCACACCACACAATTGAATTTTCAGGTACTCAGGATTTTATAGGAAATGGAGCCCTTCCATGCCTTGAAAAACATATCATGTTACAGGTTTTCATCTTCACATGCAAAAAATGGGCTGTGTCTCTCCTGTATGGAATATTCCAGCAAAGCATCTAGTTATAATATAGTGTCAAGTGTATGATAAGCTGTTTACTAGCTTTTTTTTTCTTTTTTTACATTCCTTTATTTATTACAGTGTCTCGCTACACATCATGGATTCTTTTTTCGCGGGGGTGGGGTGTGAGCTCAGCCGGCCCTGCGGGGAGGGGCTGGCATGGCATGTGGTGCTGGGGCTCGAACCGCGGTCCCTGGGAGGCGCTCTAGACCGCTGAGCTATCTTGCCAGCCCTTTACTAGCTTTTAGTTGCATGGACAAATGGTTTCCTAGATTCACAAAATTAGGTGTCAACTATGTTAGGTAAACTGTTAATTATAATAATTACATTTATATTGAGTTGATGGAAACTAAGTTGATGGAAATAATGCTAACTTTTATACACCTACTATTTAAGAAGCTACTAAGCTTCCAAAGGGGGCTACAAAATATACTTAGGGCAGCATTATTCTGACTTACCCACTAATATTAATATTTACCCTCATTCTCTGAATTCTCATCCAAATATTGGCTTCTCTGTAGTAAATACACTTAGGGAAGTGTGTCTATCAATAGGAGATGAAGACCATCTTAATTTATGACAGAACCAATGAATCAATAAGAAATATGCTAAAGTAGAGGAAAGTCTGTTGGATTTCAGAAGTAGACTCATGGAAAACATTTGGAGAAGTCATTTTCCTTTCTCAAATGTAACTCAGAGACACTGTACCAGTGTGTGTAATAGGAACTATATATGGTAATTTAAGCTTTAAAAGTTACAGCAATGAACTATATCATAAGAAAGTGCTTAGAAGTTTTCCAGGTTTGGCTGGCAAAACTTCATCAAGATATTTAAGTAGCATTTAATGAATTTCTTTTTGGGGGCACTAGATATCATATCCAATGGTTAGAAAGAATAAGGAAAACCATAAAATTCCAATAACCTAAAATTAAGTGAATCTTTCAGCAGTTAGAGTAAGAACATTTTAAATAACTACTAAATCATTAAGTAGGTTGGGATTAAATCAATTCTGTAGCATCAGGCATTTTAGATAAATAGATGAAAATGTTGGACAAGTGTGAAGTTAAGGCCAGTGGGCACATTCTATTCATGTGAGAATAAACAGTGAGGTTTACCATTGGTTTACACTTTCCAGAAAGGTTACACATACTGTTCAAAACTATTAATGTTAATAAAGTAATTAACCTTCAAACCCATCACTCTCTAGAGTAATCTTCTCACTCCCAGTTTTCCGTCTCTTATTCAACATGATCAACAGTGCCAGCATCTACCAAAATGGTGGTTGTTCAATCCCCAAATTCCCCTAACTTCCTACCTCAATCTAATTTAGCAGGAAGCCTTGTTACCCAAAGCATAATGTCCCTAGCCTAGGTAGCTTCCAAAATGATTTTTGCACTTCTATTTTATCCTTCTCCAAATGATGCTCTGTGTAACAACCATACTTCTTCTCCCTGCGTCCTTGTAAGAACCTTAATGGTTCCTGCTCCATGGCCTATAAGCCCTGCATTTTTGCATTCCTCTTTTCTTGTCAACTACCGCTTCCTGACTACTGGCCATTCTTTCATTAAAGATGGTAAGCCTTGGGCCAGGGAGATAGCTCAGCAGCATAAGCACCTGCTTAGCAAGCACAAGGTCCTGAATTTGATGTCCGGTAACACACACACACACACACACACACACACACACACACACACACACACACACACACACACACACACTCCACACATGATGGCAAACCTTGGCCTGCCTCTGTGCTTGCTGACCTCTGCCTGGAGTGTTCTTTCCCTTGTTCACAAGTGGTTTATTTCTAAATCCTAGCTTAAGTGTCACCTTTCTTGGCTGTCTTGTCTGAAGGAGTAGCCCCAAACCACGCTCCTCACCGTCAGGTCACCTCTAACTTTCGAGCACTCATCACAACTACAATTTCCACGAGTTTTCTGGGTGTACTTGTTTACTGCCTACCCTGGAGGTCCCACGAGGAACTTGCACCACGCATCTCTTGGTCTCTGCCATGGCCCATGTCTCCCACACAGGTGGCCCTCAATATAAGTGAACATTGAACAAACGAGTCAACTTACAGGGTGCTCTGCTGAGACACACAGCTGGCTTGCACTTGGAAAAATTAGGGGCTCTATTGTTTTCCAATTAGTAAATACTACTGAAGAGCCATTAGACCATTCAAAGGAAACTGGAATTTTATTGTTTCTCAACCCAATCCATGTTTCTGAAGCATTTTCTGTAAGAGATAAATATAATTTATATATGAGATCTTACTATGTTCAAAGGTCATAATACTCTGAGATTATTACCAAAATATGCCATTTTGCAGGTGATTTCTTTATTTCTTAATATAATAAAAGCTGTTTAAATCTATAAAACATCAGCTGAAATCCTTTCCCTTCCATTAGATACTGATCTGCTTATTTAGCAGACAAGCGACCCAAAGCACAGCGTGATCTAGAGCTGACACAGGATGAAGCCGAAGCAAATTAGAAGCCTGGCACTCTAGTTCTTACTACAGGGTGGAAGCAGACTTTGAAAGCCTGGCTTTGCTTCTGTCTAGAGGAAAGAAAACCAGGAAGATCTGTTGGACTATGAAAGAGGCATCCTTTTTTTTCTTTTCTTAAAAATAAGCTAAACTTTTACTGATAGTGCAGCTTAAAGATTTTTTTCAGCCAAGGAAAAAAAAACTGAAATTCTTAAATCACTGCAATGGGAGTAATGGACTGACAAAAAATCACTAAAGCGTAGTATCCTGGTAGGGTGAGAAGACCCTTATAGGTGAGGGAGACATCCTCACTGACATAGAGGATTTTTTTAATCCTAAATGCAAAGGATTAGGAAAAACTGAGAGAAAAGATTTTTGTTTTGATTCCAAACTAAAATTTAACATTGTAAAGGTCATCAAAGTAGGGTCAGAATTCTTTTTGTTTTTCTTTCATTTTTAGATACTGACAAATAAAATCCAGGAATTCGAAGTTTTTTTTTTTTTTTTTTTTTTTTTAAAGTAGAATTCTTGTGTCTCAAATATGAGACACAAGAAGGGGCAGCCTTGCTCTCATGGACTGAATGTGGTGAAGGCCCAGGAGTCCACAGCTGAGCAAGACACATAGCGTGAGAACCACTGTATCAGACAAACTGGCCTTGGCCACGTGACCCAAATTTAACTATGTGCCTAGAAGATTCCCTTTACACAAGCACAACACAACACTGCTACCTAAAGGCCAAAAGCTAACTTATAGGTTTAGGTTCATAAGAAACTTCCATAAATAACCTTTGTACCTAATTTTTATCCCTAATTCTTTTTTTAAATAAAAGCCATTTAATACACCTGGCATTTGTAAAGATTTTTGTAAAGTTTCTGAACTTTGTGTAAAAATTCAATGACTTCACATTCCTGCATACTACTTAGGAATGACCACTGGTCAAACAATCACTCCATCACATTTCATACTTCTTAAATCAAAGGCAGTCAGTACTCACCATTTCCAAGGAGGTTTACGAGAAACTCCATCTCTGCTAACGAAGCTACGTCTACCAGTACACTGTCGTCAGACTGGCAAGAATGTAAAGCCTCATTCCAGGTCTTTTTTTCTTTCTGAAGTTTGTAGCAATTACGATTGTAGGGATTCCAGTCGGGGTCACAGTGGGTAGCATGATATTTCCAAATATCTTTTTCTTTTTAAATCAATGAAAATATAATTTCCATCAGTATTGAAGCATTACTTATTGCTCTCTATATAAGTTGCTATCAATACGATTGCCCTTAAATGTGAGAAACAGGAATACATGAAATGGACACATAATTCATAGAATTTGCGAGCTTTCTAATACTGAAGGGTCAAGTCTCTGATCTAGATGGAAGGTCTAATGAATCTTAGTGCTTCATCTTCCAGGTGGGAAATCTAAGGCACAAAACAATAGGGGACATTCAAAGGTTCTACCGTAAAATGAAAGCAAGAACACAGAGCTAAATATAAAATAACAGAATTGCCCATTTTTGAAATCTTTTCACATTGTAAGATCACAATTTAAATTTCAAGTATTTTTACATACAGCACATGTAGATTTCCTTATACATATTTACTCTGCAAAAATAGCTGAAAACTCTGACCTCCTCTAGAGTAGGAACAACAAGGAAGTCCCACTGTGAGGCTCAGGCAGGGTCCTGTCATGGACTCTGGGTTGGATTCCCAGGGACACAGTGCCACAGTGCTTGGGGTGGTCGAGGGAAGGTGGTAGGCGCATGCCAGTTTTAGTTCTTTTTCTCAGGAACTCATCTCCACCTGGAAATCACATCTGTGTTTGACTTTATTAACCTCTACTAGGAGCTTCACTTCAGAACTAATTTACTTATGTGAAGTTTCACTGCTACTCAGGAAACAGGTCCTTTAAAGTTGCTTCTAGGATTCTGACAGCAACTAAAATCAATGTCAGAAAGTGCTAGAATATTTAGATACCATCTACCCCAATGGTTTCCAACCTAAAAAAAAAAAAAAAAAAAAGTCATGTAACCTTTTTAAACATGCTCAACCCTACTCTAAAGGTAAGATAAAAACATGAAAGAGGAACTTCTCTGGTGGAAGCAAGAACAGAGCCATGCAAGAACCCTGGGAGGCAGGGTGCAACGGCAGCTGAGGACTAAGGCTACAGCTTAGCTGACAACTGCTTGCCAGCCGCTTGGCAAGGGCCTGGTTTTATTTCTGAGATGCCCCTCCCCCTGCCAAAACAAAGGATGGTGGCTGAGAAAGATCCTTCAGTGATGGGCTTCGTGTAGATGAGCCTAGTAGAACAGCTGTTCACACAACAAACTACTTTCATAAGAGCTAAGGAAATTAGGTGAGAAAGCAGGGTATCTCCTTGCAGTATAAGGAAATGATGACAAACTGAAAAAAAACAAGAAGGAAAGAGTTACTTGTTTCCCCTCCCTCATCTGCAAGCGCCTTAACATGGAAAGAGATACCTTCCATTTGGGGAGCAAGGAGGAATTAAGTTCAAGTCCTAGACTTGAGCCCCATTAGTACGCCTTCCATGGTGTAACTAAGTACCAGGCAAGGCCTCAGGACCTGTCAGGCTAATGTCCATGAACTGAATCATAAGAGCTGTGGTAGGACAGATGGCTGACAATCTTGAGCACCCTTTTTCCAACCTTGGGTGGCAGAGTGGGGAGCAGGACTTCACTCAGTAGATGGCAGGGCACATAAGCTAGCACTGAGGGTTTGTCCTCCTCAGTGAGACACTGTACCCACTAGGAACTGAAGTCCCCATACACAGGTCAAGAGGTCACAGACAGAACTTGTAGGCTGGCCTGGAAATCAGGCAGAGGCCTATGTCCTGGCTGGACAGACCCTTGTTTCAGCTCACAGCATTTCCTGCCTTAGAGTGGGCTCATGGTATACACATTCTTTTCCAAGACTGTGAAATCCCTTGTGGCTGAGAGTAGGGGTGGGACCCAGTTTTTATAGCCAGGCTCTAAAGAACCAGTTTTTATACCCATATCTCAGGCTCAGTGATTATCGGGCCAATGTTCATAGATGGGATTTTAGAACTGTTCCTGCATCAGAGAGAGACTTGTGCCCAGTGGGTTGGACTTATTTTGTTCCGCAACTCTGATAGGTGCAGGTGGTATCTTGCCCTCTACCTTCACCCCCACGACTATGTGGGTCCTTGTCCAAGACAAGAGTGACCCAGCTTAAATGGCCATGTTACAGCCTTCACCAGTACTATCTCTACCTTGGGCAACATAGTATGGTGCAGGACCCCATTTGCTGGGTATTGGGCAGGGTAGTAAGCAGACTTAGTGCTGAGCTGCTGGAACTTAGTGCTGAGCTGGTGAAACTGTCACACATTGGGTAGGTCCTGATGGCACCTATTCCCAGACTGATATATACATTGGACATCTGGAGTAGCTCCAGTGGTAGTAGAAGCCTCATGGCCCTAGTCTATTGGATTGTACTCCAGCAGGTATCAAAGCATATCACAAATCCACCTTAGCAACTGGCACCTCTTGAGGGAGCCTTGGTCCTACTCCAGTGTTCTCTGGTTTTGGCTGGCTATGGGTACAAGGTCTGACACAGTCTTGCAGCAATTATGTGCACAAATGTGGCATAGGACCTGAGTCACGTCCACAGTGACTCCACCAGGCCCAGGCAGGATTCTGTAACATTTGACCACAGGCAAATGACTGTGAGCAAAGCAGGCAGGCCTACCTTGCCCCAAGGATGACTTGTAGGGACATACTGCTCTCACTAAATACTCTCATTGTTCAAGCTATAACAGGAAAGATATGTACAGCAGCATAGTATGTTCAGGACAAATCAGGAATTGCTTTCTAGTGCAAAAACAATGACAACACAATAGCAGCAGACTCCTGAAAAATCAGGACCTGGGTGCCATCAAGTACTAAAATACTGGAAAAAACTATAGCCTCAGAGAAATCAAGTAGCTGATTTAGAATTTCTAGACATGTCTTAGTTACTTTTCTTGGGGGCTGGGGAGATGGCTCAGTAGAATAAGTGCTTGCTTGGCAAGCTCAAGGTCCTGAGTTCAATCCCCGGTTCCACCAAAAAAAAAAAAAAAAAGAATATTTAGTTACTTTTCTTATTGCTGAGATGAAATGCTCAACTCCCACAAGTTAAAGAGAAAAGATTCATCTGGCTCACATCTTGTAGAGATTTCAGTTCGTAGTAGGCTGGCTCCCAGGCAGGGTGGAATGGCAGAAGGATATCAATGAGTAGAAACCGTTCAGGGCAGGCAGGAGACAGAACGACAGCCAGTAGCTCGCAGCAAGTGCTGATCCTTTTCTGGCCTTTTATCTTACCCAGGCTATTGCTTCTCAGACTTTTGGCTAAGATCAAGTGTAGCATCTGTTCTTATCTGTCACTTATCAAGGACAGGTACCCCTTACACCCTTAATCCTAGCATTGTATCCTTGATTCCAGCATCACACACTCTTGATCCAGCCACCTTCAGAGAGCCTTTCCTATGACTGCAGGAGGGATTGGAAGACATCTAGATACAAGCTATAACAGGAAAGATGTACAACAGAAACTTAGAGAAGTGTTTCAATACTCCTAGCAAGAAACTTAATGAAAATATGGAAGCAATTTTAAAAAATCAATAATAAATTCTTGAACTTAAAAATACATTCAGTAGGGCTGGCCAAATGGCTCAGGGGATTAGACTGCAAGCAGGTGCAGGGGCTAGGGGTTCGATCCCTGGGCCTGCCATGCTGACCTTGCCCCCAGGGTACACTGAGATGGCAATTGAGTCTGGGCCTGGTGGCATGCACCTATAATCCCAGTTCTTGAGAGGCTGTAAACTGGTGGATCACTACAAGTCCTATCTAGTGGTAAGACTCAGAACACCCTGTAGACCGTTCCCTAAAATACAAAACAAAAAAGCATTCAGTGGAATTGAAAACAGATAAAAGCATCAAATGAAGCAGAAAAATTAATGAGCTTGAAGACAGACTATTTGAGAATATTCATTTAGAAGAAAAAATATGGAAGTTCTCAGGAATTTCGGAAGAGTACTAAAACAACAAATGTTTGTGTTACTAGGGTTCAAGAATGACTCGAGAATACTGAAGAGGTAGAAAACTTATGTAACTCAACCAAGGATAACTTAAGGCATGTTATAGTGCTCTAGAAAGTGAAAGATAAAGAGGAGATTCTCAAGGCTACAGGAAAAAAATAAGTGTAATGTAAGGGTGTCTGTATTCATCTGACAGCAAGTTGCTTAACAAAAATCTTATAGTGTAGGAGATAGCAGCGGGAAGGTTTCTTACATAGGAATAACTAGAGGAAAAACTGTTAATTGAGAATATAGGGGGCCGGGGAGATAGCTCAGTAGAATAAGTGCTTGCCTGGCTAGCACAGGGGCCTGAGTTCAATCCCCAGTTCTGCAATAAATAAATAAATAAATAAGTAAGTAAATAAATACAATAAAGAGAATACAGGAGTGAACCTAGCAAAATTAACTTTGCGAAATGAAAGAGAGATAAAAACATTCCCAAACAAAAACGACAGAGAAGTTCTCCACGTGGTAGTTGATACACGTTGTGTTAACTTGGCTGAATAGGCTCTGGGAGTTCTGGGTGTGGGCCCCCCTCCCACCCTGCAGGAGGGCAGAGCCCAGCCTGGGGCATGATTGGTTCCACCCGGAGGCACTTTTGAGCCGTTCCACCCTAGAGAGCAATTGCCTGCCCTCTGGTGTGGCTGGTTCCACGCTAGGGCCATGGGCTGCCTCAGATGACTCAGCACAAAAAGTGTATATAAAGGAGTTGAGGAAGGTGGGGCCCTGCCCCACTTCCTCGGAGAAGCTCCAGTCTTCGAAGGAGCTTGATCTTCGCAGCCGCAGCACTTTGCTGGGGTTACCATCTTCGCTGTGGCGCGCTGGTAGGAGGAAGACAGAGGCTTGAGGACGCCACCACAGCTGCCGCTCCTCCTTTGCTCTTTAGTGTTTCCGATTGTCATTTGCTTCAGAGCCAACAGAGTACAACTGAAACCTCCACAAACAGTGAGCTAAATAAACCTTTCCATCCTTCAGTTTGAGTGTCGGATATTTGTGCTAGTAATGGGTAAAAGGTAACTAAGACGCTTCACTAGACCTATCCGTAAGAAATGCTAGAGGAAAATTTTCACACTGAAAAAGACATTAACGAGTAGGAAGAAAATATGGGCAGGTATAAAGCTCACTAGAAACAGTACACAACTTCAAAGTGTTCTAATATTGTTAAGTATGATATGGTAACCATTCACACCTTTAGTATGATGACTAAAAACAAAACAATTAAAATTTAAATTTAAGACAATTAAAATTCCATAAGCACTTTGGAGCACAGCAAATCTCAGCTCCAAACACTCATAGTTTGCATTTGGATGCAGTCCACCAAGTGGGTACAAGAGAGACGAGAGAAAGCCTTCCTGAGATAACTCATCTGAGGGATGCCCTTGCAGCTGTGGGCCGTCACCCCTTTGCTCACCTGTAGCAGCTCTCACCCATGAATGCCCCACTACTCTCACTATGGTTTCTATTGAGATGCCTTCCCTCCAGGCCTTTTTTCTTTTTTCTTTTTTTTTTTTTTTTTTGTCCACAGGGTCTCACTATGCAGCCCACATTCATAGTGATCCTCCTGCTTTCTGCCTCCCTAGTGCTGGGATTACAGGCGCGCGCCACCACGCCCGGACTCGCCCTCCAGGCCTTATGGATCCAAAGGCAGGGATTTTGGAATGTGGTTGAATCATGGGATGTGACGTTAGAAGGTGGGCATGGTGGGAAGGCGCAGGCTCCCGGAACCTCGGTGCACTGCGCCTCTCCTGGGATCCAGCCTCTCCTGCTGCTCTCCAGCTGTCACGAAATGAGCAGCTTTGCCCTAGTGAATTCTTCTACCATGTTGTTCTCTGTGTCAAGACTGTTGAATACGGATAAAACTTCTGAAATTTGACCTGAATAATCTTATTCAAGCTGAATGTTTTGGTTATTTTGTCCCAGCAATGTGGAAAGCTGTTAGGAAGGGTCATCACTTTTTGATCTGAACATGAAGTCTTCTCTTTCTATAAACTTTCAAGTTTCAGATTTTCATCCAAAGTACTCATAAATTATATCCAGCTAGCAGGGGCAGTGTGAACCTGTCTATCTCGCCCCCTGCCACAAACACTATTTGAGAGTGTACTTTAAAAATCCTTTGAAATTTTTTTTTGCGGAACCAGGGATTGAACTCGGGCCTTTGCGATTGCCAGGGAAGCACTTATTCCACTGAGCTATCTCCTGAGCCCCATTCCTTTGAATTTTAACACACTTTACATCTCTCTCAAAAATGAATGAAACAACCAGACCCAACCCTGTGTTGCTTAAAAGAATTTCATTTCGCTTCTAAGGAAGCAGACTGAAAATAAAGATGGAATAAAATAGCCCATAAAAACAGACCAAAAGAAAGTGGAAGTAGGCATTCTTATATCAGAAAGAAACAGACCTTACATCAAAAGCAGGGAAAACAGATAGGGAAGGTTATTATTGCTAATTCAGCAAGAGGAATAATTCTAACATTCAGTATCAGAACACCTAAGTACTTAGCCATATTAACAAATGTAGATAGAGCTAGAACCCAACAGCTACTCAGGACTTTAACACCTTACTTTCTAAAAATGGACATATGATCCAAACAGTAAATCAGCAGGGAAAGTTAGGGTTAAGTTAAACCCCATACCAAAGAAAAAAGACATCTACAGATGATGTCCAACAACTGCTGAATACACTTTTTCTTACTATCACAAGGAAAGATCAGATGTTGTAAAAAGTCTCAAAAATAAAAGCACAAAACCAAACAAAAATGAAATTGTGGGGACAGCCAGATAGCTCCATGATTAAAGCACCTGCTTAGACAGGTACAGGGGCTGGGGCTCGATTCCTGGCCTCCATGCTCGCCCTGCCCCTGGGGCGTACTGAGACAGTGACTGAGACTGGGCATGGTGGTATACACCTGTAATGCCAGAGCTCGGGAGGCTGCAAACAGGAGGATCACTAGGAGTCCCATCTGTGCTGTGAGACCCTGTAGACCCTGTACTAATACATTTTTAAAAAAAAAGGAAATTGCATGAACTATCTTTTCTGAACTTAATACAACTAAAAATCAATTAAAATCTGGGAAATTGGGGTCAGGGATATAGCTCAGTGGCATAAGCACCTGCCTGGTAAGTGTAAGGTCCTGAGTTCAATTCCTGGTACTGCAAAAAAAAAAGAGGGGAGCTAGGGAGATAGCTCAGTAGAATAAGCACTTGCCTGACAAGTGCAAGGGTTTGATCCCCAGTTCTGCCAAAAAAGAAAAAAAAAAACTTGGACATTATATGACCATATGGATATTAAACAAATTACTTTTGAAGAATAACAATGGAAGACATGAAGAAGAAAACTAAAATTCTTTTGAAACAAATGAAAATGGAAATATTCTGAAAGAATATGCTGAAACCTATGGGTACATCAAAAAAGAGAGAAGTGCATAACAGTAACTACTTCAAAAACTTACAAAGGTTTCATGTAAATAGCCAATCATTACATCTCAAGATGAAATGATAAGCAACCAAACCCCAAATTAGTACAAAGAAGGAAATAATAATGATCAGAATAGATAGAAATAAAATCTTAAAATATGCAAAAGATAAAAAAGAATTTGTCCTTTGAAAATAGAAACAAGATAAACCTGAACTAAGAAGCCTCTGATAAATAAAAACAAAGGTCAAAACAGAAATATAACAAATAAAAAAAGATTATTACAAAGTATTATGCAAAATTCTGCCAACAAATTTTACAAAATATTAACAATTTCGTATTTCTAGAAGAAATATATAAATTCATAGACATATATACACTACCAATTGAATCTTTTTTTTTGTCTTTTCAAGACAGGATCTCACTATGCAGTTCAGACTGGCCTGGAGCTTACTTTGTAGCCTAGGCTGGTCTTGAACTCACAACAATCCTGCTGCAGCCACTTAGTGGTGGAATTCCATTACGCCCACCACATCTGTGTAGGGAGCTGCTGGATTAGTCAAAGGTGTGTAGGTAGAAGTAGACCTCAGTGCCTAAGCAAACACGCTACCTCAGTCTTGAGATAAGCATCCTGATTGGTTGATGTGGGCTACTAGTCCCTAGGCCGCCTTGTGTCACATGTTACTAACTTTGCAAAAGGTATCAATGGTGCAGGTGCATGAGTCTTGCCCATCGGGAAGACTGCCAACCACCTAGCCCAGCTTTTGTCTTGACTGTCTCTCTCATTCTTGCCACCATGTCTCCCGAGGTAGAACCATTTGCAGTAAGACCACATTAAGGTGCCCAGGTGGGATGCCGGGTATGAGATCAATATGGGTGGAGGAATCACTACCAAAGAGCATGCATAGGGAAGGAAAGTGGAAGGATTGGAGCCAGCAGTAGTCCACACAGGTGTGCATTGGTGCTGGCCATTAAGTGTAAAACTTGGGGATGGGGATTGCTAGGGCCAGGAGTGGCTCACTAGGGACAGAGAGATATGGGCACACAAAGAAAGAATGAAGCTTGAGAGAAGCCTGACAGGGAAATGTTCAATTGAGTTAGAAATGGGAAACAGTTTCAGGGATCATAGATGTTTGTAGATGTACATAGATACATGTAAACATGTTTGTTGTTTTCTTGGTTTTTGTATTTGTGCTAATTTCTAAGACTACCATAAAGGACTTGGTGTGGAGTACTGTATTGAAAGCAAGTCCCAAACAGGACCAAGGAGGGTACAACAAAGAAGCAGCAGGTAGAGTTTAAACCCTCTAGATTTTCTCAATTAGATAAGACAGGAAGAAGTTCTTTTAAATTGCAACCCATTGGTTCCAAGAGGCACTGGGCTGCCAAGGAGGAAGGGCACAGACTGGGCTCCAGGAGGCCCCGCACTCAGGTCTCAGGCAGACCCAGCTGGGAGTCCCCAGCTGCCTGCCCATCCGTTTGCCCCATCCAGCCACAGAGGCTGGTGCATAGCACCAACTACAGTCTTGTGCTCCCAGTGCTAAGTAGGAGGGTCATGACTTTGGTATCCTGTGGCCTGGGCACCGGGTATGCACATTGCTGGCATCGCAAATTTGTTAGACTCCAGGTAGTGTCCATGGTTAAAATCTGGGCAAAAACAAAACACTCAACAAAGGGTTTTAAGGAGCCATAGGCGACAGTCCTGGCCATGGCAGTGCAGGGAAATTCCACTGAGTCACAGATCGGGACTTCAGCCTGGGGGAATAGAGCCATTTTCTTTATCTCCCATGAAAATGGCATTGAAAAAATCCAGATGGAGGGTTTTCAACATTTTTGGCCTGTTTCTGATGTCATCGTCCCTAATAATTCAGGACAAGTTGTAGGTCTTCATGAGTCCATACCTTTTAAAACCTTAAAACAATTGAAACACCCTACTGCTCCCTTCACCTCTTGAGTTTAATAGAAATGCTATGGCAACAGACTATGGCCCCGAATGATTGGAAAGAAATAGCTAAAGCATATTTGAATCCAGGAGATTACTGATTGTGGAAAGGAAATTTCTTTGCAGGCAGCTGGAAATGTGAGGTTCACAATTTAGCCATTACAAACGATTTGCTAATTGCAAAGGGGGAATTCCTAGCACAAACAATCAACTTATCATTGCACTGCAAGAATAGGAGCAAACTAAGTTAAGCAATTAGGGCCTGGAGGAATGCCTTTGTAAGAGTGAAACATTCTTTAACTCGGCTTCTGTGAGACAGGGCCCTGATGCACCTTTCCAAGGCTGCTGCAGTTCGCTGCAAGCCACTGAGGGGATTATTGTCAGTGACACAGAAGCCAGCAAATTAATAGTTCAACAACTAGCCTTTGAAAATGCAAATAAATGGTGTAAAGAGGGTTTAAGAGCCCATAAAAAGTGGGCAACACTGTCTGAGATGGTGCAGATTTGTGCAGATATGGACCCCTCATATGTACAGGGGGCTGCCTTGGCAGTGGCTAGTACTCAAGTTATTCATCCATTCTAAACAAGGAGGAAGAGGTCGTTTGTTTCCATTGTGGGGACGAGGGACTTTAGCCCGAAACTGTTCTGCTGCATCAGGAGAACACAGCCTTTATCTGTCTCTTCAATAAAACCTTCCAGTCCATGCACTAGACGTAGACCAGGGTACCACTGGGCAAGGGATGGGGCTGGGGAGACAGCTCAGCGGAAGAAACACTTCCCTGGCAAGCACAAAGGCCTGAGCTCAATCCCTGGTTCTGCCCCCCCCAAAAAAGATGATACTTGTTTCAGTCTAACCCAAGCACCACCATCCTGTTCTGTAAGCACCGTCCTCATACTAGGTCAAGCTCTTGAAAATTTCTGTTGTCATAACAGAAATATCCCTGTTACAAGCTGACTTAACTAACTTTATTTTGTAAAACTTATGTGAACTCCATTTTGTGATATTTTGTCCTCTTTGTAAAGTCCACCCAGATGTTTTAACTGTAAGACTGTGACTGCTTGAACAGATAAGAAATGCTCCCCTGAGTTTAACAAAATGTGCTTAACTGTCACCAGATGTCTCTAGATTCCAAAAAGCAAGAACTACACCCAGACCCAAATAAGCTTTGTAAAGATCCCTAAACTGCCCGAGATTTTTTAAAAATGACACACTGCCTGTATAGATAGAAAATGACTCCTTCCCCATATCCTCCCCCCACCTTTGCAGCTTTCAAGCTTAAAAACTCCTGTCTTCCCACCTCAGTGCGCACCTTGCATGTGTTGTAGGGTGTCTGCCACTGGGTACCAGTTAAAATAAAGCACTTCTTTTTCCTTTTCGAGCCTGCCTCATTTTTGGGTTACAGCAATACTCTCCATTGGGCAAGTGAGTATAGACCTAAAACTGACCCTATTCAGGGAAGCTTCCAGTGGGGCCCACCTTGGCCCCATCAAACAATGGGGGTGCTTCCCCTCCCCCACCACAGGCATCTTTGACCTTTGGGGAGCAACAACTAATAGAGGAAGCTTGGGCCTCAGTTCCTTCAGATTCTTACTGACTCCTGACATGGGGCCCTAAATTATTTCTGGTGGCATCTGGATCTGTGCCTCAGAATACAGTGGGAATCTTGCTAGGCTGCAGCAGTCTCATTTTGAAAGGTCTCCAGATTTTTGAATTGTGTCATGGGTGCTGATTATTCAGGGAAATCAAAGTCAATTCAGTCCACCAAAACCATTGTATAATCCACAGCAGACTCATAATTCTTAACTGGTCATTCTTTCTTTGATAAAAAATTTAAAATTAATAAAGAAAAAATAGGGATTGGTTGTTTAAAGGAAAAGCATTTTAGAGAACTTTTTCAAATGCAAGTGTGGATGTCCTCCAGCTAAGGCAGCTGGGTTGCCCACTTGGAGAGATACAAAGGGCCATTCCTCCAGGAATAGAGCTTGGCAGGAAAGCAGTAAGTGGAGCAGTTGTCTCCCTCCATTACAATCGACACCAAAAGAGAAGTTTATAATTTCCCCTTAAGGTGATTAGGTTAAAAAGGTTATTTCCATTCTAAAGATAAAAACAATTTATTTTTTTAAAAAATTTCGAAGATTTACAATAATGGGGGATATTTTTAAAAATTACTTAAATAAAAATTCCTTTAATTCCTAATTAGATTGATTGCTTGTTTTACAGCCCTAAATTAAAATTGGTATATTTGGACCAATTTTATATATATTATATATCTTTGATATTTCACAAACAAATATAGAGGTTTGGAGTACAATCTAAAAGTAGTACAGTTTAAGCAATAGTTTGATTTTTGACATCCCATTTAAATAATAAAAGGCCTAGTGGTAGCCTCCAAAGAGGTACAAGCTATGATAACTTCTTCATATTTGAGCCGCCTATGCTTAATGTGTTGAGCAGATTAAAGAAAATTGCCCAGAGATGGAGCTGCCTATTTAAGGAAAAGCATTTAAGGGGCTGTTGGATGTGGGTGCAGATGCTTCAGTTACTGCTCAGCATCACTGCCCTGGGACATGGCCTCTGGATGTGGCCACTACAGATTTACAAGTGGTGGGCAGGGTTTCTTACCTTAACAGAAGTGCTAAATTGCTCGTTTGGAGGGATGCAGAAGGTCACTCTAGTTTTGTCCTTATTTCCTCCCCCATATACTGGTCAATCTCCGGGGCCATGACCTATTCTAGGGCATGGGAGCCCTGCATCAGGGACTGCTATAGCTGTTCTTTACATTTTTGTTTCCTTATGGTGATGGATTTAAAAGACTGTTTCCTTTCTATCCCTCTCCATCCTGAAGATAAACAACATTTTACCTTTAGTTTACCCTCTATTAATGATCACACCCCTATGAGCCATTTTCAATAAGGTATGGTGAATAGTCCAGCCCTGTGCCAAGAGTGTGGCTCCAGCCATTTGGTCAGTGTGACAGGCCCATCCATCCGCATACATTATCTATCACATAGGTGACATTCTTTTGGCACGTGAATCCCCATCCATTTTGCATCACACGCTTATCCAATTAGACGATACTTTCTGCAGTGCAGGTCTAGTGATAGCCCCTGAAAAGGTACAAACTAAGGCACCCTTTTCATGGGACATCTTACTCAACAGAGGCAAACTGTTTAGAACCAAGTTAAACATTTTGCAACCCTAAACGATTTTTAGACCCTACTTGATAACATTAATTGGCTGCCCCCAGCTCTTAAGCTAACTATTCATGAGTTAAGGCCTCTCTCTGACATTCTCAAGGAAGACTCAGGCCCTACTTGTAAAAAGAACACTTACACTAGAGGCCAAGACTGCCTTGAATATCAAATTAATCAGGCTCTTTCAAATATTCAGCTCTCTATAGTTGACCCATCTTTTCCCAACTCAGTATATGCCAACTAGGGTTCTTTGGCTTTCTCAGGGTCCTTTCCAATGGCTACACATGCTATATACTCCACACAAAATTGTTACTCCCTCAGATGCTATTTCAAGCTTCTGTATCCCATGCCACTTTTCATCTTATTTGATTCAAGCACAGGCCCTGGAAATCGTTAAACGATGATCTTCATGTATACAACACTATTAACTTTTTAAATTCTACAAAAGATGGAAGAACAGCAGCAGAAAGACAATTCCATCAAATAAGAGCAAAAAGGCTAGAAAGGATCCTCTGGAGAGATCTCTAGGGGCAGGGAGATGGCTCAGTAGAATAAGTGCCTCCCTGGCAAGCGCAAGGACCTGAGTTCAATCCCTGGTTCTGCCAAAAAATAAATAAATAAAAGTACAAGAGAGACTGCCATACTGGACAATGGTATGAACCAGTCCACTACTAATCTGGGGGAGAAGGTATGCTTGTGTTTTTCCAGAGAATGCTGAATGACCTATTTGAGTACTAGAGCATGCTGTCAGGCTATATACCATGAAGCCAGATCTGGAGAAGAAACTGACACAGTGGAAATCTAAGACCTAAATAGATCGTAAAATATGTTAACGATAGCTGAGCTAAATTTTACCAGTATTAAGACAAAAAATTCAAAGTATACATATTAATTAGAGACAAAAGATTTTATTCCTGCCAAAATTTTCTGATAAGAGATCTCTGCTTATTGACAAATAACAAAATCTGACTAGTGTATTTATAATTATAAATTTCTTTAAAAATTGCAATACACAGGGCGGTCAAATAACTTAGTGGATTAAAGTGCCTGCAATTAGGCTCAGGGGCTGGGGTTTGATTCCCTGGCCTGCTGTGCTGGTCCTGTCCCTGGGGCCCACTGAGATAGCAATTGAGACTGAATGTGGTGACAGGTGCCTGTAATCCCAGCTCTTGGTAGGTTGGAAATAGGTGGATCACTATGAGTCCGATCTAGTGGTGAGACCCTGAATGCCCTGTAGACCAGTCCCTAAAATACAAAAAAAAAAAAAAAAAAAAAAAAAAAAAAAAAAAAAAAAAAAAAAATTGCAAAGCAGTTACTATAAGTTAATCTGGCCAGAAATACATATTTGAGTGCATTCATAATTTTGTAAAGATGGTTATGTGTGTGTATGGTGTATTTGTCTATGTGTATGTCATTCTGTGAACAACTGTTCCCCTTTTTTGTTTTAATTTGTTGAACATTTTTTTGTAATACTACAATTTGGAGTATAGACTTAAAAGCATGCTTTTTCCTAAGTTACCAGCTCATCTAAGTGATAACAAAATCAGTTTATCAAAAAGTTGAAATTAATTAAACAAAATTCCTTAGGGTGGGAACAAATTATTCAGACAGGAGTCTAACTGATGAATAAGAGGTGTGGCCAACCCTTTTGTTCATTAATGAGGAGCTCCCAATAATCTCTACTGTCTCTTAGGAGACACCCTCAATAAGTTGGTCATTGGTTTAAAGATAGAAGTCTTTTAGAAAAATTACAGTGGGTTTTTCTCTTAAAAATGGTTTTGGTATTCAACTAAATTAAGAAACAAAGGTTTGCACATGTGTGGTAACTCATTATTGTTAATCTCATGGTGTCTTAAGTGTACCCATGATTCCAAGTCTTTTAAACTGTTAAACAAAGACTGCTTTATGATAAGACTATTTCAAATTCAAAAAGAAAAAAGAGGGGAGAGAGAAAAAATCTTGTGATGTATATCACATTTAAGGACAGTTAATTCAAAAATTCTTATGTATTAGATAGAGAAAATTATGAAACTGTCTGATTGATATTTGTACTTCAATAAAATAAAAAATAAATTAAAAAAATAAAAATAAAATAGAGAAAATTAGTTAAAAGCATTATATTATTTGAAAGTGAAAAAGTATGTCACAAAGTCATAGGATTGTCCTGCTACAATGTTGTATTTTGTTTGATTTCTAAATTTCTGTGTACAAATGTGTAATTGTTGTTTTTAACATTCTATAGGGATTTAAATATTAGAATATCCATGGTTGTTAGAAAAAAAAGTTCCATTTTATGTCTAAGGTGTTTGATATTCAGATAGATATTAATGTTAAGCTTAACTGCTTCTGTAATAATGTTATTAAGCTTCTCTTCTGGATGTTTAACAACTAAAATTTGCAAGCCAAAAATTAGACACAGATGGGCTTAAAAGAATAGCCAATATTTTGGCCATAGCTCTTCAAGGTCAATGAGGACTCAGAACATAAGTGAACCTCTGCTGTGATGTCCTGTAACTCGGTTGTGTCCCAAATTTTCTGATAAAGAAGATTATGAGGCCACAGAGGAAACTGAGGCTCCCACAGAAAGAAAAATGGTCAAGCAGTGGCCGCGACTCATCCAGATTGCTGACACTGACAGAAAGCCTACGAGGTGCTGTACATGGTTCTGAGGCAAATCCTGAGATTTAACTGACCTGGTCAGACAGCAAAGTTACATTTGTAGATTTACACGTCTTGCTTTTTAACTTGGTCTTAACCATCCAGCAGAAACGTGTTACCACAACGTATGAAAAATAATGCTATATTAATATGCTGAGCTTAAAAGGCTCAAGTCACCAACTTTGACAATTACCAGCTCTGCTATAACTTACCATTCTTATGGACTATTGGACTATGTAGAGTTCTATTGCTGAATTCAGGTACCTACAATCTGGCATCAAATAGGAAAAGGTCTTTAAAGACTTTTTAACTTCCTTTGCATTGGCCACTTTTGCAGCCCCTCACCGTAAATCAGGAATGTTAAATATCGAGATTGTTTTTCTGACTTAAAAAAAAAGACTTCACCAAATACAGCTTCTTTAACTGCAATGGAACACCGATCCTTGACAAAACAAAACAAAAAAGGGGGACACGTAGGGAGCCAAAGAAGCTAGAAAATCAGTCAAAGGTGTGTAGGTAGGAGTAGACCTCATTGCCTAAAGCAAACACGCTACCTCAGTCCTGAGATAAGTATCCTGACTGGTTAATGTGGGCTATAGTCACCAGGCAACCTGTGTCATGTGTTACTAACTTTGCAGAGTGTCAATAAACATAGATTTCACTGTGCAGGTGCGTGAGTCTTGCCCATCAGGCAGACTGCCAACCACCTAGCCCAGCTTTTGTCTTCTTGACTACCTTTCTCATACCTGCCACCGTGTCTCCCCAGGTAGAACCATTTGCAGTAAGACCAATGGATCCCTACACACCTGGCTCCAAAAATGAATCTTGAAGAAATAGAAAACCTGAGTAGACCAATAATAAATGAGAAAATGGACTCCAGTAATAAAAGTCAGTCATCAGTGAAAAGCCCAGGGCTAGATGGCTTCACCACTGAATTATACCAAATATTTAAAGAAAAACTAATATAAATTCTCCTTGATATATTCCAAAAAATAAAAATATAAAACATAGGATATTTCTAGACAAAATTTACTATGTTAGGATTATCTAGGTGGCAAAAGCAGCTAAAGATACCACACACACATGCACACACACACACACACACACTGTGCAGGATGGACATAACAACAAAGATCCTGTCAAAATATTAGCAAACTGAAATCAACAGCACTTTTAGAAAATTTTGAATAAAAATAACAAAGAAGGAAGTATTACATAACCAGACTTCAAAACATAGTACAAATCTATAATGAGAAGAAATGGTAAAGGCATAAAAACAGATACATAGACTAACACAACAGAAGAGAGACCTTAGAAGTGAGCTCTAAAGTTGTAAAAAACATCTACTAGAGAAAGGACAGTCTTTTCAATAAATGGTTTGACAAAGTTGAATATTCACACACAGAAATAACAACTCAAAAGGGATAAAACAAACTATACACAACAGCTCAACATTAAAGTCTTAATGAAAGAACTGAGTCTATGAAAGTACTTGAAGAAAACAGTGAAAATGCTTCAGGACAGCAGAATGGGCAAGGATGTTTTGGATAATAGCTTTGAAAGCACAGGAAAGGGAAGTAAAAACAGAAAAATGGGATGACATTTAACTAAAACTCTTCTGCAAGACAAAACCAACTACCTGCAGGATACAGAGACAGCCTACATAATTGGAACTAATTTAAAAAAAAAAAAAAAAGCCAGGATGCTGCTTCTCTTTCCTTCCTACCCTCTGTGCTACATTTCTTCCTGGCTTAGCAATCAATTTTTAAAATGTTTTATTGTATTCTAGTACAGGATCTACAGGGTCTCACAACACAGATTAGACTCCAGTGACCCTCCTGTTTTCAGCCTCCCAAGCCCTAGGATTACAGGCACGCAGCACCACACCCAGTCTCAATGACCACCTCAGCGTGCCCAGGGGTGGGGCCAACACGGCATGCTAGGGATTTTTTTTTTCTTTGCAGAACCGGGGATTGAACTCAGTGCCTTGCGCTTGCTATGGAAGCACTTATTCTACTGAGCTGTCTCCTTGGCCCCCATGCTGGGGATTAAACCTCAGTCCCTGTGCCTATCTAAGCAGATGTTTTAGTCCACTGAGGTGTTTGGCAGGCCCATGGCTTAGCAATTTAAAGGAAAAGGACAGTTAAACTTAATTGTAAGGGGCAATATTGAAAAAATTATAACAAATTTATTTTAAATCTAGAGTTATTACTGTAAGAATTCTTTAAAAGATGGCTGTTTTATGTCTACTTTTGAGGCAAGACATTAATTTCTACATAAGCTAAAAAAGAAATATTATTTTACTGTTTTAAAAACAAAAAGTATCCTACTATAAGTATTAGATTATAATTAGGTATTGTGTCAATTATCCCCAAATTTTGTATGTTGTACCCCCCTCTGTTCAGGGAGAGGATAGGGTTCTAAAGAGAGATGTGGAATATGGCATAAAATCAATAATTAGGGTACAAAGTGACAATTACAAGGGATGGGTTCTGGTTTTATTGCACAGTAGGGTGGCTCTAATTATAAATAATGCACAGAGTATTTCAAAACACTAGAGAAGGATTGTACATGTTCTCATCACAAAGAAATGATAAATGTTCAAAGTAATGGATAAGCTAATTACCATGATTTGATCATTATGCAATGTATACTTGTAACAAAATAGCACATTCTACCCCATAAATCATGTGTCAATTTAAAAAGTTAGCAACAACATAAGAGCCAATCAGTGAAGTAAAACTTTTGAAAGTTCTTTTTTATTTATAATTTCTAGGGTAACTGTTAAGGTTTGTGTTTGGTTGTTCTTACCAAGCTTCATGTAGTTATGGGGTAGACTTCTAGAGGTTGGGATTAATTCATTATCCAATGCTAGGATTAAGGGTGTAAGTGTTGCTGGGATTATGAGAGTGAATGCTACATCCACATTGGGGCAGATAGCCCTGTAGTATGAGGGAGGAGGTGTTTGCTCTTTGCCTGTCTCAGCTCTTCTTGCCATTTTGCTGTTTCCCAACACCATGAACTTCAAAGAAGGGGCGAAGCAGGCCTAAGAGAGAAGCCATGGAAGCTACCACCAAGACTACCATAGAGGTAGAGCCACATGGAGCTCATAGTTTGCCAGATTGCCTCTGTTAAAGTTTGTGTGTGTTTATCTCCCCAAACCATCATGCAGTCATGGGGCAGACTTGTTGAGTTGGTGATTAATTCGGGATCTAAAGCTGGGATTATGGGTCTGAGCACTGATGGGATTATGAGTGTGAGTGCTACACCCAGCCTGGGGCAGAGAGCCCGGACGTAACACAAGAGGGACAGAGAGACAAACTTTCTCACTGTAGCCACTGCTGCTGCTCCTCCTCCCTGGGCTCCTCTCCGCTCTGTGTCTTTCTGCCTTGGAGTCAGCTGAGTATGGACTGAAACCTCCAGGAACTATGAGCTAAAAAAACCTTTCCTTCTTTCATTTTGAACATCAGGTATGTCAGGTATTTGTCCCAGCAATGAGAGAAGGGTAACTGAGACCCCTCAGATGTTAAACATGGAACTATAGGACTTGTTTGCCCTGTGGGATTTTGGATTTGATTCTGACCCACTGGTTTGTATCCTGCAGTTTGTACTATTTGGAACGGTGATGTTTTTCTTGTGCCATTGAATGTTGGAAGTGTTTCACTTTCTTTTCATTTATACAGGGACTCACAGCTATGAGTTTGCCTTAGATCTTGGAGGAGACTAAGGACTTGGACTTTTCAGCAGTACTGAAACTGTAATGACTTTGGCAACTCTTAGAGATGGACTAAAATGCTCTTTGCACAAAGGGTTGTACATGAGTCTTCGGGGCACCAGGAGTGGAATGTTGTGGTGTGTGTCTTGTTGTCCCCACAAAGCCTCATGTAGTCATGGGGGTAGACTTCTAGAAGTTGTGATTAGTTCATTATCCAGTGCTGGGATCCTGGGTCTGAATGCCACGCCTACCTGCAGCAGACAGCCTCGATTCAGTGGAAGGGGGAGAGGGTCGCTCTTCGCCCTTGCTGCTGCTCCTCAGTCTCTGCTTGCCCCTTTCCTCTGGCTATCTTGCTCTTTTCCATTCCCATGAACTGTTGCCTTCTGCCTCATGCCACTCTGCCTGGGTGCCAGATCAGTGTGTGCCGAAACTTCCCCAAACTGTGAGCTAAATCAACCTTCCTTAATTCTGCCAGGTATTTTTGTCGCAGCAATGAGAGAAAAGCAACTGAGATAGCAACCATAAACAAAACTCAAAATTAAGAGGGTCAGGGAGATAACTCAGTGGAATAAGCACTTCCCTGGCAAGCGCAAGGGCCTGAGTTCAATCGCCAGTTCCACCAAAAAAAAAAAAAAAAAAAAAAAAGATCGAAATAGAACATATCTGGTTTTTCTAATGCAAATTAAAAAAAAATAAGAAAGAAGACATTGTTTTAATTTTAAGTAAAACTAATGCATTTGTTAGATTCTTAATGTTTTTGGAATAGAGATATAATTTAGCTACACATATTTATCCATATAAACCAGTTTTTGCTAAGTTTCAATCATGAATTATTAGCAAAAAAAAGAGGACAAGAAAATAACATGTAAAAACAACATGCAAACTTACCAGCTGTTTTCTGATCAGTGTGGTTCAGATATTTTTTACATATATAAGGAAAGCGGAGCTCACACTCCTTACTCTTCCAACCAGTTGGCATAAATAAATGCAATGTTCCACAGTAATGTCCATCATATGGGTTAAAATGGATTGCTGAAAATACAATGCGTAGGTTTAGTGTAGTTTAATACATCCTGAGATGGAGTTCTAGCACCAGGGGACACTTCCCGTTGGCTCAGATAGTGAATCATAGAAGACAGTATGTTGTACCTATGATTTGCAGTTAAAATCCAGACATGAGTTCAATGATTTGCTGAAGTTTTCAAAAGCACTGATTTTTATTGTTTTAAAAAGATGATTTACCAAATATTGTTATTTTTAAAACAGCAGGACAAACTTTGGGTCTGACCCTAATTTTGCAACTTTGTCTAAACAGCCTGGCCTTCCCAGCCCCTCCCTTCTTGTCAGAACGAGCTTGTCTTAGAGTAATTCAGAACAATATGCCTGATATGTACAGGAGAAATGCTGCTGTTCAGGGCTGCAAGATAAGTCACCTGCCAAAGATCAAGTAGTGCTGATGGTACCTGGGTACAAGTTGAAATAGCCCAGCGGTGTTCGATCAGACCACCGCCAGCCAGCGCCTTCATCTAGATAGTTCAAACCTATCCACACCTCCTTTGTGTCATTGTTCATGTGCTCTGGAAAGAAAATTATGGAGCTTCAGAAATAATTCAGGGTCACATTTTTCATTTTATCCTATTCTGGGATTCTAGAACCATCAATTAATCCCAGACAATGACAGAAAGAATTTTAGGTACTCCAGAGTGACAAAGCAAACCTCTGTCTCCTTCAGGAATCCAGCAGTCTTCCAAAGCTTCACAGACAGCGTTTCTTAGCTTGAACTGCTTCAAGGGCGAGTCCAGCCGTTTTCTCGTTCAATGGTACTCGATCTGTTCCAGGGTGTATGGTTACAATTTTGAGTTCACTTTATTGTTGTGAACTCACAAACTTAAAGGATTTTAAAGGGGAGAGTAAATGTAGATGGTCACTTCCAGAAACTGAGCAGAAACAAGTTTTCAAATGTAAGAAGGTATGAGGGGCCACTGGAATGGCCTGGCCAAGAGAAGCAGCAGCACCTGGTACAGAGAGGAAGCCCGGGCAAGTTAGGACTATGACTACACATACATTGCAGACCCGAGGCTGCTTCTGTGACAGCGCTTTCCGTGGAGGTTTATGGCAGGCCAACCCCTGCACATATAGCAATCTTCAGTGTGCCACAGTACCACTGTTGTTATAGACACGATCATAGGTAGACATGCAGTGACATACTTACACAGGAAAATGTGGTCATCAAAACTGCAGAATTATGGAAAGTGTTTCTTTTTGTGCACTGAATTTTAATTTTTTTCTAAGCATGTACTACTAGTGTAATAACATTTGGGGAAAAAAAACCAGTGTCTGGAATATTAGTGAAAATGGCCAATTTCATGACATTCTCAAAGGTGTGCCATTTCACCATTCCACAGTGACAGCATTTTCTTATAGTTCATCTGTTTCAGAACTCACTTTATTTTGAGCTGGATGCAGAAAAACATGCTGAGATTGAGACCCTTATAAGGAGCTGTGAGTATGTGTCTCTCCGCCCAGCTTCCCTGAGAAGCTCATGGGTTCTGCTGACGGTCTTAGAATGATAATTAAGCATAGCCATTTTACTCTTAAGAGCTTTGAGTAGCACAGCAGACTGTACAAATAGCCCGTGTGGCGTCCGTGTGCTCACATAACAAAGCCTCAGCATCCTCGGCTATCAGACAGTTTAATGCAACAGTGAAGGAACCTGAGGCTCTTACAAAACGTGATCACGGAAATCACGGAACAAAAGACCCTATTTCCAAGTTTCTGTGGCATTAATCTGAAATCTCTTCCTGTCATATATTCAATTACTATTTTCAATAGAAGTGTTTTTATTAGGTCACTTAATAGGTCTCAGAATGACAGAGATACATTCAAAGATGCAATAACAAAATTTCCAGGACAAATCTTCCACATTTCATACTCAGGTTAGTGCCAGATGACATGTTAAAATAATCTAAGCAAGGGCTGGCAAGACAGCTCAGCGGACCAAGCACCTGCTTAGGCAAGCACAGGGACGTTTGATCCCCGGCACCGTACACTGCGTGGGCCATGACTGCTGGGCATGCTGAGCCGTCCACCAAGTCCAGGTGTGGTGGTGCACACCTGTAATCCCAGCGTTGGGGAGGCCGAAAACAGGATAATCGCTATGAGTCCGAGCTGCATAGTGAGACCTTGCACAAAATATATTAAAAAAAAAAAATTAAAAAAAATATAATAAAAATATTTAAATATTCATCACTTTTTAAAAAACAATTAGGACAGGGTCTACAGGGTCTCACCATGTAGATCAGACTCAGTGATTCTCCTGTTTTTCGGCCGCCCAAGAACTGGTATTCCAGGCACGCGCCACCATGCCAGTCTCAATCACTGTCACAGCGTGCCCCGGCGTGGGGCCTGCGTGGTGGGCCGTGGATCAAACCACAGCCACCACTGTCTACCTAAACAGGTGCTTTAGTCTGCTGAGCTACTGGGCAGCACTTCATTGCTTTCTGAGGTATTTTGAACACTGGTTATGCAATTTTTTTATTAAATTACATGTGATTCTCTAATTTATGGTCTGTAGTTAGAAGTACAGAAATAGTTCATCTATCTTTACAATTAAATTAGCCTATTATGCTCTAATAATGAATCCAAACACAAACGCATACACATGTTTCTTGGCATTTGTGACAGTCCCCATAATTCCCTATACCATAGTTAATGTCCACCAGGGATTAGCAAGAAACATTGTAGTACTGCTCTCAGCATTGGAAATACTTTGGTGGCCAGGCATGGTGGCACATGCCTGTGCCCCTAGCTCTCTGCTTGGCTAAGTGGGGAGGACTGCAAGGTTAAACACAGAGTGAGCCACCTAGTGACTTAGCAAGAGCCTGCCTCAAAAATAAATAAATAAATAAATAAATAAATATGAAAGACCTGGGGATGTGGTTCAGTGTGAAGACAGGCATTCAATCCTCCTTACTGCACAAAGCAAACAAATACCTCTAAAACTCTGGCTAGACTTCTATTTTCCTCAACAATCCCAAAGTCTAATGATAGACCTAAAGTTTTTAAATTAGTCTCTGACATATTGCATTTAAAGACATTATTACTCAAATTTTATAAGAGATCCTGGCAGTTAAGGCAGATAGTATTTGAAATTTATAAATGATGCACAGACTTTTATACAAAAATCATTCCGGGTTAGTAACTGCTTTGGAAATTTGTGTGTCCTCCTAGAGTATTCACTCCAGTCAGCTTCAGTGATAATGCTCTGCTTTTGCACAGCTCTGAGGAAGAGCAAGTGTGCCCAGCGCAGCTGTCTGTCACATTCTTGCTGCAATTCATAGCTATAAATTTATAGAAAAGTAATTTGGGAACAACGCATAAAGGTATGTAGAGGATGGTTTGTAATAACAACAAAAGTATAAATAAAAACCAAAATGATATCAAACTGTATTTATAGACATGGACAGATTTTCTCTATATGCAGGTAAATTAAACAATCAGCCTGCCAGACAGGATATGGGTGCGTTAAATGGTTTATAGAGAGGCATTTAAAATGGATGTTTTATTATGTGTACGTGTTATTTTTCTAGGATTTCACTTGTTTATAAGATGTAACGCATGTGAAGAAGTACAGACTATTATTATTTCCACTTGATAGAGAGAAAATTTAGGCACAGAGTGGTTAAGGACCTTGAGGCACTACTAATCAGTGGTAGGGACAAGATTCAAATGCAGGCAGGTAACTGAACGGTCCCTAAACACCTGAACACTGCAATAACCAGCTCATGTTTTATGCAGCACTTTTTTATATGTACTATGTATGTATATACACACACACACACACACACATACATATTTACAGAAAGACATAGTTAACCAGATTGTAGAACTGTGGGAGACTTCTCAATTACTTTTCTTCCTCTAGAGTTGAATTAAAATTATTTTTTAAAAAAACCCTGTACTACATGTCCAATAAAATTTGAGGACAAACATAGGGTTAGAAACATTTAATGAAAGTGACAAATTTAAGGGGACATAAATACATTTAATCTATAAAGGAGAGAAGCAAGGGGAGAGTTTAGGTGATGAATAAAACAAATCACAGTTCATGAATGCAGCTCCTTTGCTGTTTTATGTTATTGTCTTACACTGTTAGTTAACTTGCTTTTCCTACTAAATTGTAAGCTCTTTGGCATCCATTAAAAGGCCTGAGACATATTTACACACAAGAGGTGATAAATTTCCTGTTAATTAGTAGGTTACTTAATTATTCATCATGGGAATAGAATGATGAGTAGGAACTGAAGAGTAGAAATTGCCTTGAACTTCCTCTGTTAAAGGTGAGAAACGGAAAGGCAGGACCGGTTGTCTGAAGGAAAGCCGTGGGGCTCATGGAGAAATTCTGAGTAAGTATTTGGGCCATAATAAGGTGCTAGAAATATTTTTAGGACAAAATTTCAGAATTTTAGCTTTGTATACATAAACGTAATTGTCCATCCAACCACAGCTGAATACACATTTTTTTTCAACTGCACATGGGTCATTTTCTAAAATAGACCACATACTGGTCCATAGGTCATGCTTCAGTGTATGCAAGAAAACAGAAGTTATCCCATGCATATTATGTGACCACAGTGTAGTGAAACTGGAAATAAAAGACCAAAGAAACCAGGCAAACACCATAAATACATGGAAATTAAACATCACCCTCCTCAGCAACCCATGGGTCACAGATGAAGTTAAACAAGAAATTCAACAATATCTACAATTCAATGAAAATTCAATCACAACTTATCAGAATTTATGGGATGCGATGAAAGCAGTTCTCAGAAGGAAAATCATAGCTATGAACTCACACATTAGGAAAACAGGAACAAATAAACACCCTAATGCTGTACCTCTGACATCTAGATAAAGAAATCATTTCTGGAGGCAAGTATTATACTGATTCCAAAACCAGGGAAAGACACAACTAAAAAAGAGAACTATAGGCCAATCTCCCTGATGAACATAGATGCCAAAATCCTCAATAAAATCCTAGCAAATAGAATGCAGCAAATCATCAACCAGATCATACACCATGACCAGGTGGGATTCATCCAAGAGATGCAAGGATAGTTCAATATTTGAAAATCTATAAATGTAATACACTATATTAATAGAAATCTGAAAACCACACAATCTTCTTAATGCATGTAGAAAAAGCTTTTGACAAAGTCCAACACTCATTCATGCTCAAAGTCCTACAGAAAATTGGAATAAAAGGCCTCTATCCCAATTTGATAAAAGCCATCAATGACAACCCAATGGGTAATATAATATTAAACTGGGAGAAACTGAAATATTTTACTCTCAATCTGGTACAAGACAAGGATGTGCTCTATTACCCCTGCTATTCAATATAGTTTTGGAATCTTAGCTACAGCCATTAGAAAAGAAGGATAAATGAAAGGAAAAATATAGGTAAAAAAGAAGTTAAATTATCACTATTTGCAGATGGCATGATACTTTACTTGGAAGACCCAAAAAACTCCACCAAGAAGCTACTAGAATTGTTATGCAAATTCAGTAGCATAGCAGAATAAAACGTCATTACTCAAGAGTCAATAGCATTCCTCTACACAGATAACAAACATTCTGAGAGGGAAACTATAGAAACAATACCTTTTACAATAGCACCGCAGAAAATGAAATGCCTTGAAATTCACTTAACCAAAGAAGTAAAAAATCTTTTCATGGAAAATTACAGTACTCTAAGAAAAGAGATCATAGAGGATTTCAGAAAATGGAAAGATATACCTTGCTCCTGGATAGGAAGAACCAACATCGTGAAGATGACCATACTCCCAAAATTGTTGTACAGATTTAATGCAATCCCTATCAAACTGTCACCAATATACCTCGCAGACCTACAAAAATCATTCCTAAAATTTATTTGAAACTAGAAAAGACCTAGAATAGCAAAGGCAATCCTGGCCAACAAAGAGAAGTCATTTCAATTCCTGGCTTGAAATTATACTACGAAGCTACTGTGATAAAAAATCAACATGGTATTGGTAATGAAACAGACCTGAGGATCAATGGAATAGATTAGAAGATGCAGAGGTCTCCATGAATACACTCAGGCACCTGATCTTCGACAAAGGGACCAAACATGCTTACTGGAAGAAAGATAGGCTCTTTAACAAATGGTGCTGGAAAAGCTGGCTCTCTATGCTGAAAACTAAAACTTGACCCAGGTCTATCATCATGCACTAAGCTAAAGTCAAAATGGATTAATGATCTAAACATTAAAACAGAAACAATCTCCTGGAAGAGAGAGTAGGAGGAACTCTGGAAGACATAGGGTAGGCAAAGAATTCATGTATTCATATGGGAAAAACTAGAAAGAATTAACAACTGGGACCAATTCTTATTGAGAAGTTTTTGCACATCAAAAGAAATTATCGGTACAAAGAAAAGACAACCCATAAAGTTTGAAAAAAATCTTAACTAATAAACACTCAGACAAAGGTCTGCTTTCTAGACTTTATAAAGAACTAAAAATACATCAGGGACCTAAATTTAAAGACCCAATCCAGAAATGGCCATCTGAGATGAATACACACTTCTCAGAGGATGAAATTAAAGAAGTAAATAAATATATGAAAAAATGTTCCACATCACCAGCCATCTATGAAATGCAAATTAAAACAATCCTGAGATACCATCTCACTCCAGAAAGAATGGCTATCATAAAGAAATCAACCAACAACAAATGGTGGAGAGGATGTGGGGAAAAGGGAACACTTCTCCAGGGCTGGTGACAATGTAGATTGGTGCAACTATTATGGAAATCAGTGTGGAGACTCCTCATAAAACTTGGACTGGAAATCCCATTCAAGCCAGCTATCCCCCTACTGGGAATTTTCCTGGAGGAACTGAAAACATCATATCATAGTGATATATGTGTACTTATGTTTATAGCAGCACAATTTGTGATAGACAAATCTTGGAAACAACCAAGATACTCATCACATTAGGAATGGTTGAAAAAGATGTGGTATTTTTATACAATGGAGTATTACTCAGCTGTAAAGAATGATAAACGTGAAGCATTTATGTTTAAGTGGATGCCATTCAAAGATATACTCACAAGTGAAATAAACCAGAGCCACATGTGGAAATATCATATAGTCTCCTTAGTAAAAGAAATCAAAAGAAGAAATACAAATAGAAAGGTATAACACAACTAAAAGAAAAGTGAGAACTTGAGGATTAGACAATGAGGAGAGGGTAAGGAGAAAAGCTGGGAAACAGGACAGACACAAAGCCATACATCTGTACACACAAGATGGGCAAGGCACTGATTCTGAGAAACATCAGAAGGTTTTTGAAAGTAGCAGTTAAAAGGCAGGATTCTCAACCCAACTATCTATATATGCTGATACCTGTGAACCAAGCAGCTGCACTGAAGATAGCAATGTGATAGAAGGGTCGCACTTGGAATGCCTGCCATTCTGGTCTGCTACATACATACTTCCTGTGATGACATACCACTTGTTACCATACTGTCTCACAAGTAAATGTTTTTTTTTTTTTTTTGAGTAATAAAAAAGATACAAGAAAAACAAATGTTACAGGACTGTTCTGCTACAAATATGTATATGGTTAGATTTCTAAATTTCTGTGTAATAATATGTGTATATTACTATTTTTTTAATTTTTTTCCTCATATTCTATGAGGACTTAAAGTTCAATACATCAATACTTAATGGAAAAATATCTGTTCCACATTATGCCTAAGATGTTTGCTATTTAGACAGATAGTTTGTGTAAACCAAACTGCACATGTTGCAGTGTAATAATCAGCTTCTCTTCCGGATGGTTAACAACCTAAGTTTGCAGATCAAAAATTGGAGAAATGGAAGGGTTGTAAGGTCAGCCAACATTTTGGCCCTAGCCTTTCAAGGTCAGTGAAGACTCAGGACATAGGAGAACCTGTACTGTAACATCATGGAACTCAGATGTGCCCTAAGTTTTCTGATCAAGGAGATTATGGAGCCACAGAGGAATGTGATCAATGATGTATAGTGTGCCTAAGGAGAGTCACATAAAGAGAAAACTTTCTCTCAGGCTTTCACAGACAGCAAACTGGTCAAGCAATGGCCGTGACTCATCCACACGAGTGACACTGACAAAAGATCTACAAATTGTGGTACAGGGTTATAGGATAAACCCTGAGGGGAGTTGATTGAGGTTATCAGATACAAAAGTTACATTTCTTATTAAATAGGTCTCGCTTTATCTCAGTCTTAAAAGAGCAGAAAAGTATTAAAATGAGGTATATAAAGTAAAGCAAATGAGGTATGTAAAGTCATATTAATATGCTGAGCTGTGAAAGGCTCAAGTCAACAAATTCTGTGGATAATCCACTACTATTGTGGAATGATGCACTGCGTTGGAGTGTTTTGCTGAATTCAGGCACCTATAATATTTAAATGCCAAAAGAATACCCATCTCTGACAGGACTAAACAAATATAGGGGATACAAAGGCAGGACCATTTTGTATTGGTATATACAGAATAGTAGGATAGATATGCAGCTACTTTTATGTAATTCTATGAGAAGAAAGATTTGCACTAATAGTGTTTGGACAGGATATCCTGTCTGCTTCTTGTACTATGGATAACCACTAGGAAGATAACAATGTAAAAAGTATTAATTATTGAAACTGTACTATAAATCAGCTTTTAAAAAAAAGATAGGTGTACAGCTACATTCTCTTAATTCAGTGAATAGAGGGATCTGCTCTCATAGTGTTTGTAAATAGAATATCATGTCTGCACCTTGTACAACAAATAACCACTAAGAAAACAATACACAATGTATTGATTATTGAATATGTTCTACTAATTTGATTTGAAACTCATTGTTATTTGTTCTTCAATAAAATTGTGGAAAAAAACGTAATTGTTAGCATTTTTTTCTTGCATATATATCAATGTGCATCATCCCTTTACTTACTCTTTATGAAATTTTCTTCATTTTTATTCTCAATACTTAATAAGTCACCTCCTTGCATCTGGCATGAATCATGCGCCTCATTCCAAGTGAGGAATGGAAGCAGGTTGAATTGGTAGCAAACGTGTGCGTCGTGGTCCTTCTCCCAGACAACGTCACAAGACACTTTGGTAGAGGCTGGGAAGAAAGTCCATTAGAAAGTCATTAGTCTTACTTTATTTACATAGCAATAGATTTCTAAGATGTATTTGAACAGAATGATTCTAGCCTGCTGCTGCTAAGAATTTCACTAGCTTCTGTATGTTTGACTAGGTCTTTATAATGGAATCTGCATTGCTGTTTTATTGCTAGCTTACAGTAAGCTCTTTCAGAACTTGCAAAAACTCGAGACATTATCAGTAAAGAAGCTCTGATACATTCAGGGAAAATAACAGACACCTATGAGAGGCAAGATTTGCACTAATAGTGGTCGGACAAGATATTATGTCAGCTTCTAGTACTATGGACAACCACTAGGGAGATAACAAGGTAGAGAGTGTTAATTATTGAATCTGTGATATAATTCAGCTACAAAAAATAAGATAAGTATATAGCTACACTCTCTTAATTCACTGATTAGAGACATCTGCTATAATAATGTCTGTAAGTATAATATCATGTACGCACCTTGTATGATACCAAAACATTACGAAAACAGTTTACAATGTATTAATTTATCGAATCTGTCCTGTTAATTTGTCTTGAAACTATCTCATTGCTA
>PVKA01022051.1:0-23977 GCA_004027165.1 Ctenomys sociabilis
ATGTGAAGGACTCTCCCCTTTAGGCCACGGCTCTACAGAAACAACGGAGCACACTCTACCCACAAATAAATAGGTCCCCAAAGTCTTCATGTATTTGGAGGTGGGGCTTCTGGCAAATGACCAGATCATGTGGGCACTGTAATCATCTGGAATCCAAGCATGAGTTCAGAATTAAGAGTATTGCTGAAGGTGGGGCCTGATCTGAAGAGGTAGGTCACTGGGGGTGTAACCTGAAAGTGCCCACCTCCTTCTCTACCTCCTCCCTCTGCTTTGTGGTCACCACAACATAAGCAGCTTTTCTTGGCCAGACCTTTCCATCATGCCATTTGTGCCTTGGAGCTAGGCAACCAAAGACTATAACTGTAAGATGAAATAACTCTCTCCTGTAAACTGCATGTGTTGGGTATTGTGCCTCAATGACAAGAAAGCAACTAAGAGACCTTTGTTCCCTTATCTGCTTTTATCCTTGTGATACTGGGGGTTGGATCCAAAGCCTTTGCACTGAGCTATATCCCCAGCACTACTTTTATTTATTTATTTAATGTATTTGGTGCAGGGTCTCATTATCCAACACTGACTTATAGTGATCCTCCTGTTTTCAGCCTCCCCAGTGCTGGGATTACAGGTGTGCACCACCACAACCAGACTTGGTGGCTGACTCAGCATGCCCTAGGGCGGGCAGGCACAGCATGCAGTACCAGGGATCAAGCCCTGGTCCCTGTGCTTGTCTAAGCAGGCACTTAGTGCACTAAGCTATCTTATCAGCCCTACTTTTACTTTTTGAGACAGAATTTCATTAAGTCACTAAATTGCCCAGACTGGCTCAAATTTGGGATCCTCCTGCTCCAGAAATACACTACACCATTGACTTACGAATGCTGTTAGGTTGCAATGGCTGGTTGTTAGCTCCAGTTGGTTGTTAAGTCAAGACAATTTGTCCCATAAGACATAATGGAAATGCCCATAATGAGTTCCAAACCTCCTAAGGCATCCTTGAACTTTTTCATAACAAAACATTGTATAATATATAATTTATCAGAAACATCAATAATTTTTCTAATGTATTCACCAAAAAACTATAAAGTGTACCTAGTTTATCAGAAAAAAAGTTTTATAGTGCCCACTATTCAATTTGAAGTCTTTGGCTTTCAGGAGAAGAGGATGAAATCGTAGGTGGTTATTATTTAGAAGGAGAGTCCCCTTCATAAAAACATCAGGAATCCGGCTCCCTGGTGTCCTCTCCTTCCTTGGGAAAGCCTGTAGCTTACTAGGACCTGTTTCTGGCTCAATTTTTTGAGAACCAAAAGGTTGTCTGGTTCTATCTTTTCTTTAACACTGTTACATAGTATGACATGACACTGTCATTAAGCAAGTGAATGCAACAATTGGCTTTTCCTCTGTCTGGGTGAGTCTTCTCCACAAAAGTTTGTAGCTCTGTCCATCTTTTTTAAGATTTCCTTTATTTTAGAAGAACTCTGCCACACTGAACTGCCTCTCCTCTTCAGAAAGTTCTCCAGCTGCCATTCTCTGTTGCTCAGGCATAAGTCCCTGCAGTTCTTCAGTAGACAGTTCTTCTAAATATTCCTTCACCAGTTCTTCAGCATCACCAGTCTACCTGCAAGCCTATGACTACCTGCAAGCTACAGTAACAAGGTCACCTGAAGATTCAGGCTCCTCTACATAGCCTTCAAAGTCCCTATCCTATGTAATTTTAGACCACACTTTCTTCTAGGCAGATCACAATATCCTTAGAGAGACACTAGCCTAGGATTTCTCAAACAGGAAAGGATGCTGTAATTTTCCTTTCAGAACTCTTTAAGAGTTAAATCCATATCTGAGACCTTTTGGAAGCACTTCAAGAACAGTTCTCTTTATTTGTTTTAAGATACAAGGTAATAAAAAATTAGAAATGACACAAAATTTCATTAATCAAATTTAACAATGGTTGTTGTAGTGTATGATATTATATTCAAATTAGCTGTTTAGGTTACCAGATATAATGTGCAAAACTGGTTTAAAACAAAACAATAACCTTCTTAAGGTTAGCTACAATCTGCTAGTACATAACACTGCAGTACAGAAATTGTATTAGGTCAGAGAAACCCAACTGAGAGCCACAGGAATTCTTCATCCAATTCTTCTTCCAAAACTCATTAATGAGTAGGAGCACTGTCCATGATGAGGAGAGCCTTGAGAAGTAAACCTCTGTCCTCTAGATACTTCTGAACAATGGAAAAGAAATCTTTCCTGATGCACTCAAGAAAAAGTACTTCCTTACCCTGGCTTTTGCACTGCATCACTACATGACCTATAAGTTATTCCCCATGACTTTATGTTTTCTGAACACTCTAGGGGTCTCACAGTGATAAACTAAGAGAGGCTTTTCTTCCTGGGCAATGCATGTTCTCTTGGACATTTTCTTCCAAAAAAGGCCAGTTTCATCACAGTTGAAAACTTGATGAGAGCAAAAGCTATTCCTCTGTGTCACTGTTTCAAAGTAGTGTATGTAATTTTCAGCAGCCCTCTCTCTTATCAGCACTGCTTCACGTTGCTAGTTACGCTGTGAACTCCAGTTCTCACTTTGAAATTCTCAAACCACCACCTATCGGCACAAAATATGTCACCATTACCACTTATTGATGGATTATCCTTCATGAGATCTCCATTTATAGCCCTAACCTTTTCACAAATTATAGACTCAGGCCATAACCTGTCATCTGCCTTTAATAATTCTAATCTAAGCCTTTCTAATAAATGTTGATCATAACGAATTTAACACACTTGGCATTACTGCTTCCTTACAAATCTCTTCTCTGTAAGACTGTTGAGATAGTAGATTTTGATATGCTGTACATATTAGTGAAATCAGTCACATGAATACCACTCTCACATTTCTCCACAATTTCCTACTTTTTTTGATTATGATTATTTTCTTTACCTTCTCTTCCTTCATTGGCTTCTTTTGTAGCTTTTGGGGGGTCATTATGATACAGTAATCATAGTGACTATATAAAACATTGACTGAAATTACATCCATAAAGAAAATGCCTTGGGACTCAGACTGACACATTTCTTTTTCAAATTTTGAGACAATCTCTTAAATCCTAATATTTTGGGGGGCTCCATGAATAGATATATCCATTTTTATATACCTCTATATAAAAAATTAGTCCTTTGAGCCATGAATGATATATGCCTTCAACCCCAACATAGGGTGGCTGAGGCAAAAGGACTACTAATCCAAGCCTAGCATGAGAAACTTGTTGACTTAGTGAGACTCTTTTCCAAAAAAAAAAAAGGGCCAAGGATACACAGGGTGAACCCATGGGTTGAATCTCCATTAATACCAAAATAAAAAACAAAAAAAAAAATTAAGGTCATTTTACATTTCCAGGTTGAATAATTACCACAAAAACAACAATATACAAAGTATTAATTATTGTAACTATCCTACTAATAACAATATGCAAAGTATTAATTATTGTAACTATCCTACTAACCTGTTTTGAAACTGTTTCAGTGCTATTTTCTCTTTTTCTGTTTTTTTTTTTTTTTTTGTATTTTAGGGAAGGGTCTCACTAGTAGATCAGATGGATTCATTGTGATCTGCTAGTTTACAGCCTCCCAAGAGCTGGGATTACAGGTGAGCTCCACCACACCTGTTTCAGTGCAGCCCTGGTGTGGGGCCAGCACAGCAGGCCCTGGGATCAAACTCCCAGCCCCTGCACCTACTTGCAGGTGTTTTAATCTGCTGAGCTATTTGGCCAGCCCTTTTTTTTTTTTCTTATTATAATGAATAAAAAAAAAATGTTTTTAAAGCCAGAAAAGCTAAGAGAAATAAATTCTAAAAACCTAAGAGAAATAAATAAATGAGTGATACAAAGAAATATAAATTGGAATAACAAAAAGTGATACTCTGTAATAAGGGAATTACCAGAAACTGTGACGAATACAATACAGAGGATAAGCCAATGGTAAAGTGGGGAAACCAAAAAAAGTCTGCTCAGAAATGAGCCGAAACTACACACGAGTTCAAGGCTAGCCAGCACTACATAGCAGGACCCTGTCTCAAGAAAAAATAAAATAAAATAAAAACCACCAAAATACTCCAACTTATAAACATTCTTTAGGAATGGAATGCATTTGTAAGTTGGGGACTTTACTGTATATATTATTATGCATGTGCATGTCTCATTTATGTGAGCATTCAATAAATGACAACTATTTTAACACTTTCCTTTGTATCCAACTACAATTTGTAGTTAAGAGTAATTTTTTTTTTTTTTTTTTTTGAGAAAGGATCTTGCTGTGCAGTTCAGGCTGGCCTTGAGCTCACTTTTGTAGCTCCAAGGCTGATCTCCAACTCCTAATGATCCTCCAGTCTCAACCTACTGAGTGCTGGGATTACAGGTGTGTACCACCACACCCAGAGCCGGCAGCAAGGATGACAGGAGCAGAGCATGTGGGGCTGGGGATCAAACTTGGAACTTTGCACTTGCCAGGTAGGTGCTTATGCCTCTGTGTGTCTATCTTAAAGATTCGTATTTTTAAGGGTTAGGTTAATTCAGATAAAAGGCTCAAAAGAAGGCAAAGAACATAGTAGACAATCATTGTCATTTGCTGTTACCATTTTCAGAGTATGTTTCACACTAAGTTGAACTTTTACCTGCTGTCTTTCTCATTTAGTACTTAGCATAAAACCTTATACAAAATACTCAGTAAATATTTGTTAGCCAACTGAATAAATAATGGATGAGTAATTAAAAAACTAAACTACTACAGTTTTCACCAGAGAGGTTGGGAGATAAAGGAGTGGGAAGGTATTCCAAACAAAGACAATGGCATGAATGAAGGTATAGGAATATGACTGAGCAGTGAATGACAAGTAGATTAGTTCAACTGAAACACTAGGTAAGAATCGAGTCTGTAACTTCCTTTCATACCTCAGAAATTTGTTTTTTAAAAAAGAAACTTGTTATGGACATTTTCAACTTGACTTTGCTCCACCTCCATATTTTAAATATTACATATAAAACTGCTCAAGTATTGTTTTTGTTTTGTTTTGTGACAGGATCTCACTATGTAGTTCAGGCTGATCTTAACTCACTATGTAGCCCAGGCTGGCCTCGAACTCACAGCAATCCTCCTGCCTCAGCCTGTGCCATCACATCTAGCTGGTCCAGGTTTTCTTTCCTTTTTTTCTTTTTTTTTTTTTTTTTTTCCAAGACAGGGTCTCACTATGCAGTTCAGGCTGGCCTTAAATTCACTTTGTAGCTCAGGCTGGTCTCGAACTCACAACAATCCTCCTGCCTCAGCCTCCCAAGTGCTGGGATTACAGGCCTGCGCCACCAAGCCCGGCTCAGGTCCAGGTTTTCAAACTTCTGTGTTTTCAAAAATGACAATCTAGGGACTGGGGAGATGGCTCAGTAGATTAAGTGCTTCCCTGGCAAGCGCAAGGGCCTGAGTTCAATCCCTGGTTCTGCCAAAATAAATAAATTAACAAAAATGACAATCTCTGTCAGAAGATAACTACCAATCAATGCTGGAAAGGTATAAAAGGAACATGATAAAATGAAGAAAAACCTCAATGTCTTTTCTTTGGGAGAGTGAAAAATAAAGACCTGACTTTGTCTGCACTGAAAGCAATTACATTTGAAAGATAAAGCCATAATTGTGTAAGTGAGACACAGGACATTGAGAGGATCAAATATAAAAGAAAGTACAAGGGTCACAGGCATTTATCCCCTCCTCCACAGTGGATAACTAGGTACTTTTCTGCAGGGGGTATTTATTCTTTTATTTAACAAGTACATAGTTCATGCAGTGAACTAGGATAATAATTCAGTAGTATGTATAAAGACTCAGTTATGATTAAACAACATCACAGAATGCAATAGCAGAGCAATTAAAAATGAATTTATTAAATTAAAAAGCACTGTACAAACTCTAAAATAATCTTACCTACATTAAATAAATAGAAAGAAAAAATGTTCTTAAGGTCCAGGGATATAGCAGCAACACAGGGCCTCACTGACAAGTTTGAGGTCTTAAATTCAATTCCTGGTACAAAAAAAGACTTAAAAAGCCCAAATTAATGTTTTTAATTATTCTCTATGTGGTAGAATACAGGGAAACATTTGCCAAATTTTCAAATTTTTCCATAATATACATTTTTCAAAAACCACAGAGTACAGATTTCATAAAATGAAGATAAAAAATGTCATCAGGACTGATCAAGATCATCAGAATCTCTGCTAAATGTGAAGAACATATTATTTTTGTACAAAGGATTACATTAATCCTAATGAGAACTAACACAAATGCTAGCAATGAGACAGCAATAAAAAAGATATTCCATCAAATTCCCAGGTCACAATGTCTATCATCACTAAAGCCAAGTTCAGTGAGTGGAGTGAGAAATAAGGCACAATGGTTGAAAAAGATGGCAGAAATCTAGCTAAGACCTTGTTTTGGTTACTTTCTCATTGCTGAGACAAAATGCCTGACACTCAAAGGAGGAAAGGTCTATTTTAGCTAACAGTCGGTAGAGGTTTCAGTTCATAGTAGATTTCAGTCCATAGCTCCAAGTTAGGGAGGCAAGGAGAAATAGTCCATATAAATTCCTTGAGAACATGAAACCAGTCAATTACCATAAAGGCGACAATGAAAGACTGCAGCTGGAATGTGGCAAGATAATTGAGAAGGATGAAGGAAAGTTTCATGAAAGATTATTTAAAAGAGAAAGACATTAACCTGGAGAAAGGAGAAAAGGGCATTGGGGGGAGGGGAGGAGACAGCCCAGAGAACAGAAACAACTCAACATGTACAAGGATAGAGTACAAAGTGAAAGGCAGTCAGTGGTGAAAGATATATTTGCAAAGATCATGACAGGCCTGTTCCAGAGAACCTGAATGGCTAGTCAATTATCAGATGAGCATATACTCGAGTCAATCAATAAGGGTACCAGTCCAGAAAAGACAGTCAGGCATATTATAGAAAAGATAAGTCATGGGTGGGTAGAACAAAAGAGGAACACACAATCCAGCCTAGGGGCTTATAGAAAGCCTGTGAGAGAAGATGCTAAAATTGGGGCACAAGTAAAAAATGGAGCTAAAGACCATTAACAAAAAAAAAAGTCACACACTATGATTTCACTTGTATAAAGTATCCAGAATAGGAAAACCCATTAAGACAGAAGCAGATTGGAGCCAGCAAGGTAGCTCAGTGGACTAATGTGCCAAGCAAAGGGACCCAGGCACCACATGCCGCTCCAGTCCCACCTCCAGAGCAGACTGAGCTGGCCAGAGTCTGGGCCTAGTGCCACATACCTATAATCCCAGCACTGAGGACGCTGAAAGCAGGAGGATCATGACAAGTTCAATCTGTGTAGTGAGAGCCTGCAACAACCAAATACATTAGAAAAAAAAAGAAAGAAAAGCAGGCCAGGGAGATAGCTCAGTGGTATAAGTGCCTGCCTGGCAAGCATAAGGACATGAATTCTACTTTTTTTTCATCTTCTGGTTCCAGGAGCTTGCACGCCATGGCATATAGTACAGTTATGGCCAACTCCAAGAACCTCACCACACACAACCAGTCCTGAAAATGGTACAGAAATGGCATCAAGAAGCTTCAGTCATAAAGATATGAATCTCTGAATAGGGTAGATCCCAAGTTCCTTAGGAACATGCATTTTGCCAAGAAGCACCAGAAGGGCTTCAAGAAGATGCAAGCAAACATTGCCAGCCCCCATGAGTGCACACGCCAAGGCCCTCATCAAGCCCAAGGAGGTCAAGCCCAAGATCATTCCAAAGGGAGTAAACCAGCAGGCTCACTCAACTTGCCTATGTTGGCTACCCCAAGCTTGTGAAGCATATCCATGCCCACATTGCCAAAGGTCACAGGCCTTGCTGGCCAAAGGCCCAGGCTTCAGGTTCTGCTCCAGCCCAAGCCCACAAAGGTGCCCAGGTCTCCATGAAGGTTCCACAGTAAAAGCCTCTTATCTGCTGATATAAGAACAGAAGGACTGTGTGACCCCTGGGATGCCATCTGAGGGGGGCTGGTGTCCTCCTGTACTCTGCACAAATAAACCTGAGGCAGGATTAAAAAAAAAAAGACCTGAGTTCTATCCCTGATACTGGGGGGGGGGGGGGAAACAGTCCCGGCGAGATAGCTCAGCGGATTAAGTGCTTGCTTAGGTAAGTGCAGAGGCCAGGGTTTGATCCCACCAAATGCTGAGCTGGCTCCACCCCCAGGTGTGCTAAGCCAGCAACAGGGTCCGGGTGGTGGCGCATGCCTGTGATCCCAGAACTAAGGAAGCAGAAAATAGGAGGATCCTATGAGTCTGAGCTGCACAGTGAGACTCTGCACAAAAAAGAAAAAAAAAAAAAAAAAAAAAAAGCAGCAGCAGCAAACTGCTTGTCTTAATGGGTGTGGGGACTAGGAATGTAGCTCAATGTGAAGCCCTGGATTCAATCCCCATGAAGAAGAAAAGAAAAAGAAAACATGATCATATCTCTCATGGAGCTATTATAGGAATTAAAACAAGAGAAAACACTCAATCAAAATTAAAGCATCATAAAAACGTTGGTTTATTATGATGTTTCAAAGAATTATATGACTTCTATACTTGTTATCAAGAGCAGAATCACTAGTGCTCCAAAACACAAAAACTATTTTCTTTTGGACTTGAAGCAATCACAACTGTTTCCAAAGAATGCTTATAAAAACAATGCCACATGAAACATTGGTGATTTGTTTTAAAAGCTGGTATGCAATTAAGAGGATTCCACTGTTTCACCAGGCTCCTGTGGCATCCAATTTAAGTAATAACATGAGAGAGGAGCTCTTAATTATGGAGGAAAACGTCCACAAGTCAGTGACAGGTGTGCAGAACTCAAGCTGAGATCAAAATAGTTTACTACAGCATTAATTCCCTTCTCCTTTTTCCAAAAGACACTTAAGTTTGCATGCAATTAGTTGAAATGTAAACCAGACTAAATGACTGCTGTATTTCAAGCTTTATTACCTTTTATCACATTAACATCCACCAACCGAGTTTTAAAGGATTAACACCAAAACAGATGGCTTAAACCCATAAGTGAGCTTCAGTGATCAAAAATGATAATAGCCAGACTGAACTTATACTCATCACTGAGATACCATGTTTCCTAAATAGTGTCTACTGTACTATGGAGTTACCCCTTTCATTTTCATACACTTTGTAGATAACCTTAAAGATAAAACCCACTTCAAAGAGATACTTTTTTTCTAATTTTCCTACCTCTCCTCCAAACTGTAAAGCAAGTTTCTTTTGTCTTTCAATGTAATCGACAAAAATTAAAGCCAAACATCCATTGTTTTGAAAATATTTCAATATTTAATATTTCCTTATTTGAAAATTAGACAATGGGTTTACTAGCTCATGCATAAGAGGCTATATAAAGCACATACCCAAAATCCAAACGGAAAAACAATTTTCTCACAAGTTTAGTATCTTTGTTTTTTTTGTTATTGTTTTTTTTGCAGAACTGGGGATTGAACTCAGGCACTTGCACTTGCCAGGGAAGTGCTTATTCCACTGAGCCTTCTCCCTTTAACTATCTTTAATGTCAAACAAAATGTGACCTTCCAAACATCAGTGAAACCTGTTCATGTAAACTCCAAACGTGACATATGATGCCACAAAAACACTAAAGAAAAAAGCTCCTGGATGATCAGATCTCCAAATTTGGTGCTGAGAAGAAGCTCTTGAAAAATATGTACATAGTTACACCAGATGAGTCATTATGATAAGGAAAACCCAAGATTTGAATTCAGCTACCAGTCTGACATGTACTCCAACCAAGCACTTACTGAGTAGGTGATCTCTATTAGGCACAGTATTGAATGCTAGTGATAAGAGAACATGTAACAAATCAGTACAAATAAAGTGTTAAAGTTGAATAATCGATCTCAAATTCTATCCTGAAAAGAGCCATTATATAAATGTTGATACTGGGCTGGTCAAATAGCTCAGCAGATTAAAGCACCTGTAAGCAGGCACAGCAGTCAGGGGTTCAATCCCCAGACCTGCCATGCCAGCCCCTCCCCTGGAGCTCACTGAGATGGCAATTGAGGTTGGGTGTGGTGGCACGCCTGCAATCCCAGCTCTTAGGAGGCTGTAAACAGGTGGATCACTACAAGTCCAATGTAGTAGGGAGACCCTGAACACCCTAGAGACCCTTCCCTAAAATACAAAAAAATAAAATAAATGGTGATACTGGTGCTACAGTTTTAATATTAAAGTAAGGTCATATTTACTAAGATGAGAGAGGAAGAAGAGCTATTTGCACAGAAGAAAAAAACAATATGCATAAAGATTTGGCAGCATAAGAGCATATGGTGATTAATGGGGATTGCAAGTGCTAGGGCCAAAAAGGAGAGTCAATAGAAGTGATCCTGGCAATAGAAGGAAGACTGGAAGCTGCAGTCCAGACAAGATATTGTGAAAATCTGAGCTAAGGCAGTAACTAAAGAGACAGAAGGAAAGATTTGAGAAATATTAAGATAATAATATCTGTAAGTAGAAGGTCCTGAGTTCAATCCCCAGTAGCAAAAAAAAAAAAAAAAAAAAAAAAGAAAGTCTATATAGCTTGGTGACAGAAAGAGTATATGAAGATAAGGGCATCCCAATTTTTCAGCTTGGGTACTAAGAAAATGGTGGTGTCACTCACTGAGATAAGAAACATGAAGAGGAACTTAGGAGAAGAAAATGAGTTTAATTTTAAGCCAGCTTTACAACTTTAAACTAGTAACTTAATATCTCAAATTTGGTTTCTTGGTTGGCAAAACAGTTATACCAGGGCCAGGGAGATGGCTCAGTAGAATAAGCACTTCCTTGGCAAGCACAAGGGCCTGAGTTCAATCCCCAGTACAGGGGAAAAAAATAAAAGTTGATTTTGGGGCCAGAGAGATGGCGCAGTAGAATAAGCACTTCCTTGGTAAGCACAAGGATTTAAATTCAAATCCCTGGTTCCACCAAAAGAAAAAACAAAAACCAGAAATGCCTGTAATCATACACAAAACTAGGACAGGACAGGACACCTAGAAAAACAAGTAGGTGGGCTTTGATATGACCATTTGGTTCTGAGATTCCCTGTAATCAAAATAAAGCAAATCTGGAATCTTCCCAAGGGCAAGAGGGTCTTGGTGGAACAAGTTCCTTGATCTGTTTGTTCCCATTAAGATGTTCTTACCAAATTTGTTTCTTTAAAAATAAAAGGGATATGATACATGTTTGCAAAACACATGAGCCACTACACTTCAGCCTGTGACTTTGACTATATGACCTCATCTTTAGGGTACTATCTGGCTCTAAAATTGCCAAAGTAACCAAATAATTTTCAAAGGAAAAGGATATACTGTGGTAAATACAGAAAAACCTAGGTTCTAGTCTCAGGTTTTCTATGTCCATACTGTATGACCTTGAACAAATCAATCAACTACTGTGAGTTTCTATTCCTTATCTATGAGAGGTAGAGCAGATGGTATCTTCTACTTCCATGAAATCATAAATTTTCTGTAATATTAAAATAACCTGTTATTTAAATGCTAATATTTCAGTTTAATAAAGGGAACACACATAATATAGCACTACTCCCATTTCTTCATTCAAAATGCAGTTAAGAAAAATACTGGAAAACTAATTTGCCACTATCCTGTCTCCTTCAGAGATATACAAAAGAAATCTGACAAAACAATCAAAAACAGTCTAGTACAATTAAGTTCACCCAGACATCAGAAAAATTGCTTCTTGGGGCCAGGGAGATGACTCAGTGGAATAAGTGCTTCCTTGGTTCTGCCAAAAAAAAGAAAAAAAAAAAAAGAAAAATTGCATCTTGAATTATATATAATCTTTTCTGATATTAAGATTGCAGACTGTTACCATATATTGGCTCAACTATATTCCATTCAACTACAATTAGGGTTACTGTAATTCTCAAACATAATTAAATAGTAACCAGCATTGAAGCAATAGGAAAAAACATAGCTATAAAGTAAAGTAGCAGTTGTAACAGTATTGTTCTCTAATAATATCAAACCCAGCATCAACTTTTTCAATCACGTATTCAGCTTTTTTAGTCATGCCTTTCCTCATTAATAGCTACAAAAAACTACTCTGTGCCAGTTTCACATGTACACACAAGCACATATGCACATAAGTGTACACACATACATACAGAGCTGTTTTATCTACTACCTCTTACACACTATATACCAGGGAATTTTGTTCCTTGGATTTGAAGAGGAAAGGCACACACAAAAAAAAAGGTTTTTAAAAGCTGAGTCTTATCTTGAGTTTGTGTAAATGAAAGAACTATTTTCCTTATCAAAAAAGATCATTATGCATTCCTAAGAAAACAGATGTGAAGCTGCAATCAATAGGTAAAATTATGATTCAGGGAAATAACAGGAGATTCGGAATCATGAGACCCGAAATTTGGGATTCAAACTCAACAAATGTATGATTTTGTATTAAACTGATTTCAATTTTTCTGACTCAAAGAATAGATACAAAAACACAGTATCTCAGATTTTTAAAGGTCAACTAAAATATGTAACATATGTGAGATACACCTACATATTCATTTAAAAGAAACTTTTCTGAGAAACTATGATGTAAGGAAGTGATAGTGAACCTTTATTTATTTATTTTATTGAAGAACAAATAGCAATGAGACAGTTTCAAGACAAATTAACAGGACAAGATTCGATAAATTAATAACTGCAAACTATTTTCATAATGTTTTGGCATCGTACAAGGCACATACATGATATACTTATAGACATTATTATAGCAGATATCTCTAATCAGTGAATGAAGAGAGAGTAGCTGTTTACTGATTTTTTTATACCTGAATTATATCACAGATTCAATAATTAATACTTTCTACCTTGTTATTTTCCTAGTGGTTGTACTAGAAGCGACACATCTTGTCCAACCACTATTAGTGCAAATATTGCTTCTCATAGAATTATGCAGAAGCATGGCATATTTATCCTAACTGTACTGTTCATACATACACATCATGATTCTTCCTTTGTATACCCCTTTTTTTGTCTACACCTGTCAAAGATGGGTACTCCATTGTCATTAAACCAATTTAGGGTGCCTGAACTCAGCGACACAATTCAACACAGTCCAGCATTCCATAATAATAGTGAGTTATCTGAAGAAGTTGTTGACCATAGCCATTTACAGCTCAACTTATTATTATGGCCCCACGATATACACCACATTTTTATGACAGTGAACCTTTTAAAGCTTTCAATGGTAACAAATAGCCCATGATAGCACATATGCTATAGATTTGCCACCACTGGAGGGGTTAAAAATGTAGGCTCTGAAGTAAGATTTACCAACAGCTACATATTTTCATTAGCTGTAAAAGAGAACAAATTATTTTTTCTAAGATAAGGAAAACCAAAGATGTATAGATATTTTTATCTTAATATTTCTCAAATCTTTTCTTCTATAAAATAGGACAGTGAAAATTAAGCAAAATATTGTTCTTGGTACAATGCCTGACATATATAGTTAGCATCATTATTATCTACTGAATATGGGTTACTAAGAAGGGAAGAAAAACAAAAGAGAGATTCTGCCCTAAGCACTATCAGTTTAGTAGAAGAAATAATTAGTAAAAAAACAAACAAAAAACTTAATATAAAATATGAAGAATAGCCAGGCGTGGTGGTGCATGTCTGTAATCCCAGCACTCGGGAGGCTGAGGCAGGAGGATTGTGGTGAGTTCAAGACCAGCCTGAGCTACAAAGTGAGCTTGAGGCCAGCCTGAACTGCATAGTGAGACCCTGTCCCAAAAAGACAAAAAAATAAAAAAATACATGAATTCCATGTGTAAGAAAACACATGGAATTATCAGTCAACATTTTCACAATAAAATTAATATATAAAGAATACATAGTTATTGACTTTCAAATATTCCTTAGTCATGCAGAATAGTCCTGTCTTATCTGTCTGCCTGCCTGCCAGCCTCTCCCTCCCTCTCTCTCTCTGTCTCTGTCTTTCCTTTCCCAACCTTCAAGCAATCCTTTTTTATTAAAAAATACTTAATATGATAAAGTAACTCAGACCATTTCTGAGTAGGATCTGTTTCCTTACTTAACCAGTAACAGTTCACCCCGAGTGTCACTTGGGCAGTGCTTTATTCATATACTGAATCAGGAGTCATTTCAACCCATCAATTCTTGTTTGCACAAAATACACTCATGTATCTGTTTGTTTTGTATCAACTATTTTTTGCACATATTTTTATTTAGAGTGTTGTATTTACCTTTGATGTTTATTTCTAGGGAAATTTAATAATAAGTTCTGATTATTTCCTTTTACTACTTCATGTTTTTTTCATTTGTGAAAAATAACCTATAACTCTGTGCCACAATCTATAAAAAGTCTTATCATAAGCATATTGGATAGGATTTGTATACTTCTCCAGAACTCAGTGATATTCTTTTGCAACATAAAACAAACACATTTGGGAGACTAGGACTGAATAGGAAGGAAGTTCCAAAAGATCTGAGAGGGGGACACCTTGAAAACACAGGAGAAAAGTTAGCATATCAGAGGAAAAGCCTGTGATATTAAATGGAAAGACCAAAAAAAAGAAACTTATTGTTAACTATTCATAATACAGAAATAATAGAACTTGAAAGAATAAAATGAAACTAAACAATTCCAATAGTGATCATTATTATAATGATTCTATGGGTGGTGTTGACAGTGTTGACCAACATCTAACAAGGTATCTTAACAAAAGGTGAAGAAAAAAATATTATTATGAAATACTTATGCACTTTCTGAGCTAAGAATATAGAACTCATTGGTTGTTTATTCAAAACAAGGGGACTGAAAAAACTATCTACAAAAAAAAAAAAAAATCACCTACAGTTTAGATTAGGTCTCACAGACCAAATAGTTGAAAAATATGGGTTACTGCAAAGCCAACAAGAACATCCATCATTAATATCTTCACTGTTATGTTTAGTAGGTATTTTTTTTTTTGCGGAATCCGGGATTGAACTCAGCCCCTTGCGCTTGCCAGGAAAGCACTTATTCTACTGAGCCATCTCCCCAGCCCGTAGATAGACATTTTATTGAAATTACCAAGAAGAGAAAAAAGAAAGATAAGCTCAACAGTGTACAATGTGTTGCTCAAACACAATAATGCAAAATGAATTTGCAAAGAAATTAGATACTACTGTCCAGACTGCAACATTGAGTTGTGCAGTAATGTTTTAAGATACACCAAACACAGAAAAATTACTGAATAAATTTAATAAAATTGTCATTTTTATATTTCATTTTATCTTATAAAAATTAACAAAAGCCAGGCATGGTAGCATAGGCCTGTAATCCCAGTACAGTACTCGGGAGGCTGAGACAGGAGAATTCCATGAGCTTGAGACCTACCTTCGCTATTATAACAAGACCCTGTCACAAATAATAATAATAATAATAATGAAAAATACTCAATCTTTTCTCATCTATTATTTAAACAATCAGACAGGACTGATAAGTGGTTAATCACTGCAAAGGAGGTTACACAAAAGAAACCTAAAAATGGTTTTATAATTATATAAAAGGCACACTCAATCTTCTAGACATCATCTAGCCTACCCTAATACTCAACAAAGAAACAATGATCCAGGCAGCATAATGTACTCACTTTTGGTAAAGAAAAAACAAGCCAGGTGTGGTGGCACATACTTATAAACTCAGGAGGGATAATTCAGGAAGCTGAGGCAAGAAGATGGTTGCAAGTTTAAAGCCAGCCTATGCTACATAGCAAGTTAAAGGGCTATTAAGACCCTGTAAAAACTAAAACAAAACAACTACCAAAATGATAATAATAAATAATAATACCCCCAGAAAAAAATGAGTAACACTGGTGTAGTACCAAGATATAGAGCCAGAAATCTTTCTTCATAAGAAAAAATCCTTAGCCAAAATACTGCAACATTTGGATACATCAATAATTAAACACAATGAAAATTTGGATTGATATTCCACAGAGGAAAAATATCATCTGCATTACTGAAACATGTAAACAAAATCAATTTTCAGGGAAGAGACAGTCTGTACATAAAATTAAGCTTCTAATCTGTGAAAGCAGAACCCCCACTTGCCAGACACCTGTACCTCTTTAAATGAAGATATGCAAATGTGCTAACCTGACAGCCACCAATGGATTCATCTACAATAATCACAAAACTCTGTGGGAATCCTTCCACCAAATGGATACACTTAGATCTAAGAATGTAAGGAGAATTAGGGAATGATACAAAATCTTGTTTAACTTCTATTCAACTTAACTGTCCATGATCATTAATTAGGGAAGCTACAGCTGTTACCTCCATCCCAATCTCCTTGAACCAATCCTCCAAAGGATGCCCAGGGTCCTGAAGTTTTCTAAACAAGGAGCCTTCTTGTTATATGAATCAAAATTAAATCAGGGACCAAATATCTAAATTCTTCCCTGAGTCCCCTTGTCTGCCTCACCCTGTATCTGTACTCCCACCCTATCATCACTCTCACTGTGTATAGTCACTAAATCCTTCCTCTACACAGGACCTCATTCTGATCTCCTCACCTCCACAATATCCATGAATAAACCTTATCAAAATTAGGCCTAAGGATGTGGCTCAGTGAAATAGAGCTCACCTCACAAGTATGCAGCCCTGAGTTCAATTCCTAGTACCATTTTTTTTTTTTAGATCAAAATGAGCCAAGTGTCATGGTGCCTACCTGTATACCCAGCACTCTGGGAAGCTGAGGCTGGAGGATTAAAGTTCTAGCCCAGAGCAACTTAATCATGCTAAGTCTTTGTCTCAAAATTAAGCCCTGTCTCAAAATTAAAACAAAGTTGGGTATGGAACTCAATGGGTAGAAGGTCCCTAGCTTCAACCCACTGGTTGAATCTACTGGTGAGTTCAGCAGTGGAGTGTGCTGATAAATGGGGCCTGATTGAAAGATGCAGCTCACTGAAGAAGAGCAAACTTTCCTCATCCCCAACCCCTACTGCCACACACTCTCACTCCTCCACTCTCTAAAAGAAAAAACTGAAACTGAAACAAACAAAAAAAAAAAACTTTTCAAACTTTATATATAGTTCAAGTAAAGTTGTAATTGAAGTTTCCTCTTAAAATGTTTGGCTGTGAATGCTCACTAAGCACTAGCCCATCTAATTATTAAGTCTAATAGTAAATTACTACCTTTTTCAGTGTCTTTCAATTTTGTTTTTGGTACTGGGAATTGAACTTAGGATCTTATATTACTAGGCACACACTTGTGTCACTGAGCCCTTATTTTCAATTTAGAAGGCATTTTCAACCTATTACCACATTTGATCCTCACAACAGACAAGAAAATTCAGCTATTATTATTCTTATCCCAAATCTCAAACAAGGATCAGTTCTTCCCAAGAAACTCACTAGTAAGTTGAAACTCCTTTCCACATGCACATTTATACTATGGACCAAAGAAGTGAGCAATGGAGAGAGAGGGAGAGAGAAAAAAAGAAGGAGGGAGGGAAGGGGATTCAAGGACAAGGGAAAGAGAGTGAGGGGAGAGAGAGACTGAGATCCATTTGGAAGGCTAAGGCAGGAGTACTGCCATGAGTTCAAAGCCAACTTGAACTACATAGCAAGAACACGACTATAACAATGAAAAATTTAACAATAGGCAATGATCCAGAAGACCAGCAGTCACAGTCTAGATCTAGATCCGCCTCATACCCTCATAGGCAGAACCTGTGGAAGGTGACTGGATCGTGAGGGCACTGTACTCATTCCGTGGGATCTACTGGTGAGTTCAGCAGTGGAGTGTGCTGAAAGATGGGGCCTGATTGAAAGATGCAGCTCACTGAAGAAGAGCAAACCTTCCTCACCCCCAACCCCTACTGCCTACATACTCTCACTCCTCCACTTTCTGGTTCCTGGTCACAATGAAACAATTAGCTTTCTTCCAAGCTACACCTTGCTTCCTATCTAAAGCCAGATGCCTATGGATTGAAAACATGAACTAAAAATAAACCTCTCCTCCCTTAAGTTGTGAGTGTTGAGTATTTCATCCTACCAATGAGTATAAGACAGATTTTGGTATCAGAGACATTACTATGACTATACCTGACTATCTGGTTTGTTTAGAAGCCTTTGGAACTGGCTTACAGGAAGAAGTTAGAAAAGTTTGGAGATGCCAGCTATAGAAGCTCTAAAATGCTATAAGATGAGCTTGATGGGAGATTCTAGTCAGAGCTGAAAAAGATCAAAAAGCTGACAAAAATGCAGATGGATTCAAGGACTCCACTGGCAACTGGATTCAAAGTGGCAGTTAAACTCAAGACAATGTGTGGTACTCTGGCAGAAAGTTTGTCGATATTTTGTTAATTTCCTGAGACCTTGTAGGAGACCTGAGACTAAAGACAGTAGACTACTTGATCTGGCAGAGAAAATTTCAAGGTAGCCCAATGTTCAGGCTGTTTAGTATAAGTACTGCCTACTGCTTTTAGAAATCAAAAATGGGAGTAAAAACTCATGTAAAAAGTTCTGTTTCACCAGAAAAAAAAAAAAAAAAAACACTACAAAGTTGAGTGAAATTGCTAGTGAAACTCAGTATTCAGGCCTCATCCCATGCTTATGGAAAAAGATGATAGTGTGCAGACAGACAAAGACTTCAGTACCTGAAGTCACTATCAAAGTATTGAGCTGTGATGCTAGCTTTAGAACTTTGAAACAAAGGAAAACCAAATCAGGTGAACCTTGACGCAGCCAGTGAGAAAGAGTACACAGTTTATATGGCAGGGGGCCTGCCCATTAGCTCAGTTGTTTAAGTGACTGATTAAACAAAACAATCAGGATGCTGTGGTTCCATCCCCAGATCTTCAAGCCTTACCAAACCTGAAGGCAACTTGAGCCAGCCAAAAAAAAAACAACTTCTGAACAATTTATATGGCAACATCCAGTGGCCAGTTCACTGTATTAAATGGCTCTTTTTCTCTGGAATTGGCCAGTGAAAAATACTGGAATGTGAATACATGGAACTTTATTACACTCCCACCAAGGAGCACAAATGAGATTTATTTAAAAAACCAATTCTGGACTGAACATTTTGTATACCCTAATTCTTTAATATTAAATACAGAGTATCATTACTTTAAAAAAAAAAAAAAAAAAGTTCAAAAACAGAACTTGCTTGCTAAAATGATTAGCATTAAGAAGAAAAGTATTTCACATCAGGGCAGTAATAAAGACGCTTTGGGAGCATCTCAGAAATTCACAAAACCCCATCCATATTGCCAGACCCCACCCAGCTTTAAGAAGAAAGCCACAGAGCAAGCTTTCTCTTGACAGAGAAAACTCTAACAAGAAAGGCCACATAAAGCATTAGTTCCCAGTGATTCTATTCACAGTACTCTGCAATTCAAGCACTCAGATGTCTCTGCAGTCATGAATCAAGTCTGGGCACTGCCGGCATCATCTGCTTGGTGGTTTTTCCTTTTCTTTTTTCTTTTTTTCCCTGTATGTATTTGTTACAAGGTCTCACTATGCAGCTCCAATAATTCATTGTAATTCTCCTGTTTTCAGCCTCCCCAGTGCAGAGATTACAGACCTGTACCACCACATCCATGCTCCTGTTTAATCATAGTGCTTGGGAGGCTGAAAACAGGAGGATCCATGAGTCTGATCTGTGTAGTGAGACCCTGTACTAAATACATTTAAAAATAAATAAGCTGTAGCATCCTGGTGTTGGACTCCCAAAGTCTCACACCCATTTCTTTATGAAAAACACATTTAATCCATCTCTGTTTCATCAAACTTAGTCACAGATGCAGCACGCCCCAGGGGCAAGAACTGTACAGCATGCAGGACCCAGATCTAACCCTTGTCTCTGTGCTTGCCAAAGCAGGCACTTAGTTAGCTGAGCTATCTTGCTGGCCCTGCTTGGCAGTTTTTCACACATACAAAAATGCAAGAGTTGCAGGCTCACAGAAGTAGCCATTGGGAGTTCACATTTGCCTACAACTTACCCTGGGTGCTACACACAGAACTATAGGATTTAATGTTTGACCTGCTAGCTTCTGGAATGGAAATATTTAGCCTATGCCACTGTACACTGGCAGTGTTTCACTTTGACTTTTTTTTTTTTTTTTTTAACAAAGATTCACAACTAAGAGCTGCCTTAAGTCTAAGAGGAGTCTTTGAACTTGGACTTTTCAGTAATACTGGAACTGCTGGGGCTGGGGAGATAGCTCAGTAGAATAAGTGCTTGCCTAGCAAGTGCAAGGCCCTGAGTTCAATGTCCAGTTGAAAAACGTTTGATGAACCAGAGATGGATTTAAATGTGTTTTTCATAAAGAAATGGGTGTGAGACTTTGGGAGTCCAACACCAGGATGCTACAGCTTATTTATTTTTAAATGTATTTAGTACAGGGTCTCACTACACAGATCAGACTCATGGATCCTCCTGTTTTCAGCCTCTCAAGCACTATGATTAAAGAGGGGGGCCACCACACCCAGTCTCATTTGTTGTCTCAGCGTGCCCCAGGGGAGGGGCTGGCACAGCACACTGGGGATCAAATCCTGGTCCCTGCATCTGCCTAAGCAGGCGCTTTAATCCACTGAGCTATTTGGCCATCCCTCAGATGCTTCAATTTAGATCAAGAATATCCTCTAAAAACCTTATGTGCTCAGGGATTTAAAAATCTCCCTCACAAGCAGGGATTATGGAAGGTGACTGGCTCATCAGTGAAATCATGTACTGATGAATTCAGCAGCTGAGTGTGCTTCTGGCAAGTGGGCCTGGCTGGAAGAGGGAGATCACTAGAATAGGGCATATCTCCCTCCCTGGCTTCTCCCTCCTTTCAATCAGTTTCCATGTTGTAAGCAGCTTTTCTACATCCAGACCCTTCCACCATGCCAATTCTGTAATTTAGCCTGCTGAACATGGACTGAAACTTCTGGTCCTGTGAGTCAAAATAAAACTCTCTTCTAAGTAGCCAGTGTCAGGTACTATGTCTCAACAATGAGAAAGTGACTAAAGCACCAACTATCTAAACGGCCCTTAAAAAATAACTAGCTGAGGCAGTAAGATCCTAGAGGAAAAAATGAACTCTTATTCATAATTAACATGAATATATGACACTAGAAGTTGCCTGCTTTTTAATAAATCCTATGGCCACTAATAAAAGAAGGACATATCCTGATACACCACTAGTGGTAGTCAAGAAGGAAGAAAACCAACATTTGAGCCCCCACAACATTATAGGCAATTACTAGAATTATCACATATATTAATCCCAACATCAGTGTAAAATAAGTACCACATCACTATTTTGCAGGAGAATAAGGTTTACCTAAGGGGTAGTGGTCATCCAGTAACAGGTAATAATCTTATCCAAGATCACCTAGTAAGTGGCATAGCCAATAGTTTGTTCTACTTGGTTTTTGTTGTTGTTGTTGTTGTTTGTTTGTTTTTGAGATAGGGTCTTGCTATGTAGTTCTGGCAGATCTTGAATTCACTACATAGCCCAGGCTGGCCTCAAACTCATAGTGATCTGTCTATCTCAGCATCCTGAGCACTGGAATCATAAGCATGCATCACCACATCCATTAATGAACAAGATTTTTGAAACCTAGTTCTCATACTCAAAGTATGGGGCTTTGAGTATGTCAATTCCAGTGACTAGATTATGTTTTGGAGAGTTCTAAAAAATTTCTAGCCAGGTATGGTAGCACATGCCTATAATCCTAGCTATTCAGAAGGCAGTGGAAACATGACCTTGAGTTCAAGGTCAGTCTGGGCAATTTAGGCAAGATCCCATCTCAAGTGCTTTTTATTTTTTATTTTTTATTTTATTTATTTATTTATTTTTTTTTTTTGTCTTTTTTGAGACAGGGTCTCACTGTGCAGTTCAGGCTGGCCTTAAGCTCACTTTGTAGCTCAGGCTGGTCTTGAACTCACAACAATCCTCCTGCCTCAGCCTCCCTAGTGCTGGGATTACAGGCATGCGCCACCACACCCGGCTCAAGTGCTTTTTAAAAAGCATTAGGGATATAGCTTGGCAGCAGAGTACCCCTAGATTGAATACTCAGTACAAAAATAATTAATTAATTAATTCTTAAAATAGCATTCTTTTAGAAATCCTCTAAGTGGAGTAAAAGGATCAAAACTCTCCATGTTAAAATAAATGGCAGGAAGAACAACTAATATACAAACACATATACCTGATGTCAGGTACTACTTCATGTATATTACTGAGATAATTGCTGTAATACTTAAAAATGTAATAGAAACTTGAACATATCTTCAGAACGTTTTATAGTATATAATTAAAAATCTAATGAGCTTTGAATCTGATGAGCAATCTGCCACTAATTAGCTGAAATATCTTAATTTAGTTACTTGGTTTCTCTCAATTTAAGTTTTTTACACAGGTAAAATGGAAACAATGTCTGCCTCTCCTTTTTTTTTTTTTTTTTTTTTTAAGATTTAAAGATAATACATGTAAAATACCTAGGGCTATGTCTAACTCTGGAAAGCTATAATCATCTCTTGCCCTCAGTGGATTTCCCCAGTGGAAACCTGTAGATGAAAATTTAAAGCATAAATATACAATGCTCTAAATACAACAGGCTATTTGGTATCTTGGAAAATCATATTGAAATGAATCAAATTTTTAATCTTCATCAGATATTTTAGCTTGGACTAGCTTTTTAAAGTCCTAAATAATCAGAATAAACATAGGCATTAGCCCTGAATCCTTAAGCAAAATTTCTTTCCCCTCCAGGAGAACCTCCAGTTACCTAGTAACCACTTGCCAGCCCAAACTAAAGAAAATTGGCTCTGCACTGGGCTAATTACCCAACCAGCCTGAACAATCTAAATCGAGTCTGAAATGAAGGGAATTGTCAGGCAGAATGTTAGTAAAATTATCCACAACAGGAGACCTGAGAATCCAAATACCACTGGGCAGTTATTTCCATGAGAATAAAATCACAATTTATGAGCCCTGCAAATTATACCATTATTAAAACAAACATCCCATTGAGGCTACAGCTATCAGATAAATGGTTTTATTGTCCCCATTGTTTCAGCCACTGCACCAAAGAGGTGCAAACTGAATGAGCAGTTACCAGAAGCAGCAATTTCTAGGAAATTACAATGCAGACCTCCATCTTACAGCTCCCTTGTTAGTGTACAGACTCTAGAGGGGAAGATGGAAATGGAGCTCAATGCTCTCCACCTGCCCCCAAATGCGAAGATCCTGGTAACTTTACAAGCAGAACTCACCAGTTTCTCCTATTTTTTCCTATTTATTTTCTCCCCCATAAGTCATTTCTGGGCTCAGCCAGGAGGAAGAATTTGAAGTTAGAAAATTCATTTTATTCAACAGAAAATCTTTTTAGAAAATCTGCCAATCCTAATAAACACAGAAGAGATAACAAAATGGTACCTACTTTCCATGGCTCTCAACATTATAACGCACAGTATCTCTATCTAACGCAATGACAAATAATGAGAAAGTACAAAAAAGCATGGCACCATCTCCGCTGGTCACTTTATTAAAAAAAAAAAGAAGAAGAAGACCTTTACAATAATGTCTAGTGTAATAAAACTTAAACCAAATTTTCACACTTAAACAGGAAGTCTGACACACATTTAACAGCTATCCTATACTGAACTACATCTTGGAATGGAAAAGCAAAAATAATATAATACATCTACTAATTTGAGAAGAGAAGGAATGAACTAGCACCACTGGACATCTGCTGTACGTGAACCACTATACAATGTCCAGAATTTCTAATTCTTCCAACTTCCTGAGGTACAATAAATATTCCTATTGACAGCTGAGAATTTATCACTCAGAGATAGTAAGTAACTTACCCAAAGTCACAGAGCTCCTAAACTAAGATTTGA